>CANSZD010003730.1:232500-284762 GCA_947648045.1 Beta corolliflora | reverse complement strand
CTAGTATTTTCTGTTGTATATTATATTTTTACATGGCTAATTAAGAACGAGCTTAGTTTTTTTCTGTTTCTCTATTAAACTATTAGTATTACTGTTCTCAATTTAAACATCCCAGGCCAACCTTAGGGACACTACTGAGAAATGAGAGCTCTTGTCTCCCATTCAATTATTTATTCCCACAAAATTTGGGTCAAAGTGCAGTTATAAGCAGCATATATGGATTTATACTTTAGATAGTTCACAGGTGATCTATGGCTGGCCTACAAGAGAGTACCTTATGAAACTATTGATTCAGAAGCCATTGAATCCACAGCACAATTAATATTAACATGCAATAGTTAGTACATAACTGTAGTATTATGCATAAGGTATACCTGATGACTTAAGCAAAAGGTAAATACGGGCAAATGGTTAACTAGGAAACTGAAGCAACTTTTTTTTTCTTGGCAGAAACTAAAGTAGCTAGCCTTTTGAGCTACTGATCAGATTATGTGTCACTTATATATGGACTAGCTCACACACTATATATATACTTTTCAGATACTCCTACTTCCCCAATCTTTAATAGACTTTCCATATGTGTTTTTCAAGCAAAATCTAAATTTTGACCATGAATAATTTCGCAAATACTAAAGTATAATATAGCATATGTTGTAATCTGGAAGCGATAAAGTTAACAAATATCTAACGCGTAAAACAATAAAAACACACATATTTAACGTGGTTCACCAACTAGAGTGTTAGCTATGTCCACTAGCAAGAGAGAGAAAGTTTTACTGTTTCGAGGAAAACAGACCATGACAAGTGACCAAGACCCTAATCGTCAGATTAATCTAATTATTATGTTAAGGTATTTTATAACTCCGACTGTGACCGCATTCCCGTGTTCAACCCCACCGCCCCGATCGGCGTACCTTTTCGTCGCATTTGTGTCTGCACGACGGCATTGCTCCCCAAATATGAATTGCCAGAAGCGCCCGGGACGCGCGAGCCCCGCCCGATCCGGGGCCGCCTGGGCGCCTTGCTTTCATGCACCTCGCCGAGACGAAATGACCCCCGCTTCTGGGCCTTCTGCAGCTCGCCCGACCAGACGTGGATTTGAGCCGCACGAAAATCGATTCAGACCCCATTCAAGGCACAAATTCCTACAAATCTCCACCTCGACTCTGAATCCTCTCACAACGAACCGTATAACTGATGAACAGATGCACCAATCACAACGCCCAAATTTCTCCCGCAACCGATGCACTCAAAGACAAACCGTAACCATATTTGTCCCTTAAGGACACCGCATTAGCTCCCGAAGGCCCGGAGGGCAACTAACAACCTCGAATATTGAGCAAGTCCAAACAATGTTGAAACTTACTCAGCTTGAACAGGTTTGAGTCAGAACATATCAACAGATTATCGAGTCAGCCCACCCTTCTTCACCTTAACTCTTGTCTCACTTCGTAGGAATGATAACGACATCAATATGTTTAGTCCTCTCATGATGAACTTGATCCTGGCCAAGCATATCACATCAAGTCAGTCACAATACACTATCTCATGATCATGATGTAGACCCAAATCATCGACTATCCCCTTTAGCCAATTCCTCCTGGAAGCCTTACGGCCAAGGCCATATACTGCGGCCCCGGTGAGGACAAAGTCACGTTAGACTGCAAAGTAGCTTTTCAACCCACAACGAAACCACCAAGAGTGAAAACATAACCGAGGTCATAGATCTTCCACACATCCACATCCCCGGCGATAATCGAATATAAGAGAACTTGTAACTAAACATGTCACATCACCTCCATAAATAAGACCAACATCCGACGCACCTCTAAGATACCGAAAATCATCTTGATTGCTGCCAATGCTCCTTTACCCAGGATCACCCATGAACCTACTAACAACATTGTTTGCATGTGCAAGATCCCAGCCTAGTGCAAACCATGGCGTACATCGAAGCTCCCTGCCTTACTAGCATAAGGAACTCGAGTCATGTATTCCTTCTCCTCAATGAGACTTAGGTGCAAAGCAACGGACAAATGACTATTGGTGCGGCACGGAGTATCTATAGGTTTCATTGGTTGACATGCCAAAACCCTCGACAATATCTTCAATATAGTCTTTCTGTGACAAGAAAAACTTCTTCCGAACCCTCTCCCTATAAATCTCTATACCCAAAATTTTCCCGAGCCGCACCCAAATCCTTCATCTCAAACTCGGCCGAGAAGCTCCTTCAACTTCGGAACATCAGACTTGTTCGTCGTAGCTATCAACATATCATCTACATATAGAACTAAACTAGATGAAGATCCATGCACAACTTTTGTGATACCACAACAATCATATGAACTCTGTTGTAGCTTAGCTCCATCATGTAGCTATCGAACCTCTTGTACTCTTGCCTGAGATCAAGTTTGAATCCATATAAGGACTTCTTCAACTTGAAACATAATTCTCTTTCCCCCGAACGTGGGAAGCCATCTCGTTGGGCCATGTATATCTCCTCTTCCAACTATCCATTTAGAAAAGATGTTTAAACATCCGAGTTGCTCAAGCTCAAAATCCGATGTGCAATTATTAGCGTAGCACCATGATAGAAGTGTGTGCGAGCTACGGTGAGAAAGAATCTCATTGTAGTCTACTCCCTATCTTTGTGAACCTCGCAACTAGTCGAGCCTTATACTTGGCCCCTACATGGATGTCATCCTCCTTTTTTCTTGAAAACCCATTTACAAGTAACAATTTTCTCCCCAGGAGGCTTAGGCACAAGCTCCCAAGTCTCGTTCTTATAAAGTGACTCCATCTCATCTCCCATTAAGTAGCCAAGCGGTTAGACTCCGTACATGTAAGCGCCTCCTGTGGGTAGATGGCTCATGGACATCCACCTCCGACCTTGCAAAGTGCATAAGCCACCCATATCTTCAAACCATATCTATTTGGGGGTTTTCCAAAAATTCGTCCTCATATGATGCTCGCGAAGCGTTAGGCGCCTCTTCACTTGGTGTTGAAGAATGTGGTGCTTCGGTAAGTTATGTGCTTGATTCTCTTCATGTGTTTCATCACTCTCATCATGAGTGACTTGTTAGCTCCACTTGCACTTCAACACTAACAATATACATTCCAACAATGGACTTCACAATAGGATTAATCATTGAATTTTCATCAAAGACTACATTTCTACTAAGTATAACCCTACTCTCGAGACGACCAAATTCTATAACCTTTCACCTTATCCCATATCCTACAAACACTCCACTTTTGGCTCTCGGCTCGATTTACCCTCATTTACATGATAGTAAACACTGCAACCAAAAAGCTCGCATATTAGAGTAATGCAGAGCTTACACCCACATCACCTTAAATTGTTTTGAGATTGATTCAGTGGTCCACGGTTGATCGAGAATACATGCTAAACTAACGGCTCCTCCCAGCCTTGTGGTCATCCCGACGATGTAGAGCATGCAGCCAGCTCCATCCGAATGTGTCGATTCATTCGTTCATTTTACCCCATTTTGCTTGTGGTGTATCCATGACATGATTATATGATGCCTAGAATTCCCTTCATTCTTCGAGAACTCATCGAACCCAGACAAACAGAACTACAGACCATTATCGGTTCATAGCCTTTTGACCTTCTTCCCCGGTTTGATTTTCCACCAAAGACTTCCCTGCTGAAATTTTTGAAAGCTTCACCTTTTGACTTCATTATGATCACCCAAGTCATCCTTGAAAAATCATCAATAAAGACACAAAATACATGTGACCTCCCCAAAGACTCGACACGTGAAGGACCCCAACAAATGGAGTGCATATAATCAAGAGTACCTTTTGTTCTATGAATGCCCTTAGGAAACTTGCTACGATGTAATTTCCCAAAAGACACAAAGTTCACACAAACTCAAGATTTGTGGCCTTGTGGCCACCCGGAAGATGTCCGCCTTGAGAGGACTTTGCATTCCTCTTTTTCATCATATGCCCAAGTCTCATGTGCCATAGCTTGGTCATATCCTCCTTCCGAATTTCGGATGAAGCAACAACAGTCTGAACCCGAGAGTAGAACCTTGCAAAACATACAAAGTGCCACACTCGACCCCCTTCAACACATCCTTTGAACCCTTGCGGACATACACAACTCCACCCTCCCCCCCTCCAAATCGATCCCCTGCCTTATCCTAACCGGTACCATGGTCCCATTTCTCCCCAACTTATTTTCGGTTCGGTTCGCCTCGGCTCAATTCGGTTTAGTTTAGTTCGGTTCGGTTGCAATCGGTTCAATTCGGTTCGGTCGGTTCGGTTCGGTTCGATTGGTTGAGTTCGGTTCGGTTCCTAATTTATTTCTCTAATAATAAAACAATGATAATAATTATTATTATTACAATTACGATTATTTTATCATTATCATTATCATTATCATTATCATTATCATTATCATTATCATACATCATCACCACTATCACTTATCATTATCATTGCAAATACACTTCATATCATTATTATTATTATTAGCATTATTATTATTATTATTATTATTATTATTATTATTATTATTATTATTATTATTATTATTATTATTATTATTATTATTATTATTATTATTATTATTATTATTATTATTATTATTATTATTATTATTATTATTATTATTATTATTATTATTATTATTATTATTATTATTATTATTATTATTACTCCTCCTATTACTATTGCTTTTACTATTATTATTATTATTATTATTATTATTATTATCATTATTATTATTATTATTTTAATATTGCTAATTATTATTTTGCTAATTATTTTTTTTTCTATATGATTTTGCTAATTATATTGAAAATGATAATTCAAGCCTAAGAAGTACACATTTCAATAATATTTGTCATTGCTAATTCTTTTTTTTTTAATTCTTATTTATTATTATTATTCAATAGTTTATTATTATTACTAGTTAATATTTTATCATTATTATTAGATAATTTATTATTATTATTTAATAATTTATTATTATTATTTAATAACTTATTATTATTTTATTTAATAATTTATTATTAGCTATATTATATTATATTATATTATATTATATTATATTATATTATATTATATTATATTATATTATATTATATTATATTATATTATATTATATTATATTATATTATATTATATTAATATTGTTATTACTATTATTTATTTATTAATTTATATTTATTAATTAATGATAGCTAAATTATTATCATTACTATTAGTTATAATTTAATTCGATTCGGTCGGTTCGGTTAGGTTCGAGATCAGTTCAATTCGGTCGGTTCGGTTCGGTTGTTTTTTGTTCTTTGAAGAGAACATGCCCTAAGTGAAATCAGATTCTTGGTCATACGTAGGAACATGCCTAACATTGTTCAATGTGCAAAATGTACCATCATGTGTCGGATCTTGATAGAGCCTATTCCAATTGTTTTGGCGGTATCAGCAGTTAGCCATTGAAATATTACCCCCATCTACTTGCTCATAAGTAGTGAACCACTCCTACGAGGACTCATATGATACGACGCTCCGAGAATCAAGAACCCACACATCATTGCAATGTGTTTGTTCATTTGCAACTAAAGCGAGATCATCCTCGGAATCCGAATTTACGCACAGCGGCCAGTAGAACCGCACACACATTTGTTTTCCCCGCTTCTTCTTCTTAGGACATTCCTTCTTCCAATGCCCTTCTCCTTACGGTAATTACATATATCATTAGATTTAGGACCCCCTTGGAATTTCCGAGATTTCTGAAATTCTTTATCCCGGAATTTCCATGTCCCTTACTACTCTTGGCCACTTTAATCCGAGGCCCGATTATTTGTACTTGTACTACTAGATGCCTTATGGCGCAATTCCCTAGTATGAAGAGATGATCTAACCTCTTCTAGGGACACATAATCTTTACCAACAATGAAAGATTGCACAAAATTCTCATATGACAATGGTAAAGACACAAGTAGAATTAAAGCGGCATCCTCATCCTCCACCTTAACATCAATATTACGCAATTCTAACAAAATGTATTTAATTGATCAAGGTTATCTCTAAGAGGTGTACCTTCATTCAAGCGCAAACCGAGACAGAACGTTGCTTGAAAACAACTGTTGGTTAGAGATTTTGTCATGTACAAAACTCTCCGACTTCAACCACGGACCGAATGCGGTTTTCTCCTCATGACTTCAAGTGATGATGTCGTCAGCAAGACACAACATGATTGTTGAATGTGTCTTCTCCTCCCGGAAACGTCCATCTCGGCGAGAACGAATCCGATGACTTCTTTGCCAACGGTGCCCAACCCTTGTTGCTTCAATTTAGCCCGCATTTTGATTTGCCACGCATCGAACCTATTTAACCCTAAGTGAATTTATCGATTTTCACACATTAACCTGTATCTACTCTCACTCGATTCGAAACAAAGCTCTCGATACCAATTTGTTAAAACCCGGATGTGAGAAATAACAAATATTAAATGCGAAAAAAATAAAGAACACACTGATTTAACGTGGTTCACCAACGGGTGTTCGCTACGTCCACGGGCGCGAGAGAAAGGTTTTGTGCCGCCCCCGAGGAAAACATAATTACATATGTGATTATGACCCTAATCGTCGTATTCACGAATTGGGTTAAAAGGCATTTTATAACCCGGCTTCCAGAATCGCATCCCCAGGCGTCAAACCCCACCGCCCAATCGGGTCGGGCGACATCCGCCTCGGGCGGTAATTCTTCAAGCCGTTGTGTTAGGCACGATCGGGCGTATGTGCCGGTCGTGGTCGCTAAGCCCGCCGATCCGCGGGCCTGGCTCCTGGGTGCCTTTTTCATGCACTACTAAGACAAGTGACCCGCCCGTCCGGCGAGCCTGCCCGACTGCACGGCGAGCAGACGAAACCAATTTTGACCGGATCCAAGGCACAAATTCCACAACGATATTATATACTCGATGGGATCTTATAGCTATGTTTCAAATAATGTATAATTTCAAAATATATATCAACTTTTTATTTTTTTTAAATCTTCTAATTGATAGGTAACTAAATACTGGTGGAAGAAGGTGAAGAATATATAATAGGCACAACCTTATTATAGAACGAATTAACTTAGGAATGTAATGGTGAAAAAACCTATAAATAAAATTTCTTAATAAAGTAAACCAAAATACATTAATTAATACTATTGCTTACTATAGTGAAGGATACTTATGTCATGTTTTCTTCAAGCTAAGTACTTGTAATTTAAAATGTCAAATCTTTTTTGACGCGGATTATTAAAACACTAGTACAACTTATTTTGTCAACAACCGTCCATGATTTCATCGAAAAAGAATTGCAATACTAAAAGAAGAAGGCGGCCATAATACTAGTTCAGCTCAATTCAAATGAATTGTGAAACAAGAGTACTTGACATAGAATTTGTATGTACATTTTATCTTCCACTACCTATAGTGCTATACCTAATAATAGCTATACTATGTAATTACATCATCTAATATGGTACTCTTAATACTCTATATATGTATCTGCATGTCTGAGAGTGCATTCTATATTGGAAGGTAGCTAGTAGATACCATGTAACGTCATATAATAAATATGAATTTGTATTTCATGCTTGCAAAATCTTTCTCAGCCTTATTAGTTTACTTTTAGTTTTTCACGAGTTTTAGGAGAAATAATGTTGTACGGCACATGGAACGAAAGAAAATATTATTTTATATTAAAGTTGAATGTATGTGTGATGGGAAGTTAGTTAGTGCCATTCCAAAAATAGAAAGCAAAAGAAATGGGTCAGAACAATAAAGGACATCCCAAAAATACGGGTAAAACTAATAAAGAAGGGAGAGGAGTATCATGTAATGTCAAGAGTGAAGGGGATAGTAGGGTTAATCTAGAACAGACTTTTGGAATACATAAAATAAAAAGAATTAGAATTTTTTTGTTGAGGACCATTAGAAAAGAGATATGGACCAATCTAAAAGTAGACAGTTTGTGTGGATTATTAGCGGGGGCCATATAAAGCATATGATCTCTAAAGTTTGCTGCAAACAAACCTGCATTTGCATAGATGTAATGTATACCGTACCTCGCCGACTGCCTAATAACGTAACAGGTAGAAAGAGTACTAATAACAAACTGCATGGCGTAACAACTAACAAGTACTACCATTTTGCACATCTTATATCAGTCATCATATGACGTATACAGGAGTGGCCGAGTGGAGGTGATTGTTTTTGGGTCCATGCAGGACTCTTGATTTAAATGAAAATTAGATTAAACAGTTCAATTATTTGAAATGTGGCTTGATGAACTAGTGAATTAGGCGGGTTACTTTTCTGACCGAGGCCGAACCGAACTAAACCGAAAACCGAATTATAGAACCGGGCGAAAATAAGTTCAAAAGGGCGCCTTATACCCAAGTACATTGATTTATGAATCTCTCGGATGAAAGATAAATATGAATAATAAATGGAAAAATGGATCGAGAATACACTTCAACTTACGCAGTCCGCTTAATACCCCCAACTATGAGTTATTTTTACATACATCTAACATGGGAAGGTCCGCTGAAAATGCGCTGATGAGCTTAGCACTTGTTAACAATGTCATTTTTTTATTTTTATTTCTCTTTTATTTTTATTTTCAATTTCTACTACCACCCACCACCATTTGACCACCCTCTCCCCCCCTCCACCTTAGCCCTCCCCACTCCCACCACCCCCAAGACACCAACTCCCCATCCCGAGCGAGTCGGAAATTCATTTAGTTTTTATTAGGTTCTTTGCCCTTACGTGGCATATTATCATTGGCCGGTTTTTTCCTTTTTACTGATTTACACGTTCATTTCTCTCTCTCCTTACTCTTTGCCACATCTCCTTTCCAATACTCTGCCATTGAACCTTTGGTTCTTGAAAAAAATTGAAAACTAAAGCTATTATTTTAATTTTCTCTTCATCCACCACATCAAAGTATCAATGTCAAACTCCCTCCTCCTGAAATTTGACAATCCTCCATGGCATTGCGGAAAGGATATGAAGTCTAATTTGCGTACTTTTGTTAAATTAGATTTTCAAATAACTTTTCGATTTGGCAAAAACAATCAGTGGTTTAATGTGTTTGAGTTTCTTGTTGGAGGAAATATTTCAATTGGACATTAGAGGAAAGAGTGAAATCACTGTGTTTAGAGAATCAGATTTGGAGAGATTTGGCACAATCGAACTAAACAACAGTGAACTCACTACGAACAAACCTCGAGCAAGTTCTTCAACAGGTGAAAAACAATAATAATATTGTTGATTATCATCATAATCCTGCTGCGGAAGTTTTTGGCAACTGAGTTTGAGTGTCTTGTGGAGATATCAGCTCCGGAATTGAAATCTTTGGCTATAAATGTCGGGTCAGGTTGTAGTTTTGTGATTGATGTGCCGAATTTAGAACACCTAATTATAAAAGAGGCAGGAGGAATCGGGGGAGAGGGTGGGGGAGGGGGTTTCTCTGTGGGAAGGGGTGGGGAGGAGGGAGAAGGAAGAAGGGGGAGGGGCTGGTGGTTGAGGGAGGGAGGGGTGGCAGTGGCGAGTGGCAGTGGGGTGGGAGTAGTAGTGTAGTACAATGGTAAGGGTGGGGTGATAAAAAAAGCAAAACAAAAAAAAAATTAAGTAAAACCAATGAGAGCACGACACGTGGTATTTTTAACCTTGTTAAACCTAGGTTCTTTTAGGTCATGGTGCATTTTGGCGGACCTCCCTAGTTGGGGTATTTAAAATAACTCATAGTTAGGGGGTATTAAAAGCGGGCGGGCGAAAGTTGGGGTATTCGATCGATTTTTCCTAATAAATAAGAGGAACGAACCAATTATTCAAGTATAAGAATTTGCATTTCACATTGTGAACTATGTATAGGTTGATATCAATTGTCACATGCAGATTAGAGCAAACGTGATGTTGATTGTCCGTCTATGGTGATACGGATAAGATATCTTCATTCGTTTCAAAATAAATTAAACATGTCGTTTTCAAAAAGCTCTCACATAAATGAGTGGTGTTTATTTATTTTGGAACGGAAGAAGATAAAGATTATGATACTAACACGTATAAATGGGTTTGCCAATAATCATTCATAATATGGGGCCAATCGTTTGGCAGATGGTGACGATCATGAAAAGACGGATTATTTCCTCTCTACATTCTTTTTTGAAGTTGATAATATAATACTCCACATTAATACTAAGTTATATGCATAAGAAAAATCATGCCGTGTATATATCTCAAATTTTTTCTATGTAGGCTCTATTGATAACCCCTTCAACTAGATTAACGAAACCTTTTGAACTATAACTTTTGAGGGATGGAGTTTAGGTATCTATAAGTAGTATATATAGGTTACTGAGTTTCCTAATGGTATACACCCTCAGAAAAAGAGAAAAGGGTTTTCCAATGATTTTTGGTGATTAAGCTAGTGATACTACTTTCAACTAAATTTACAATCATCTATCTCTACTAGCTATATAGGAGAGTCTTATTTAGATTGATGATGTGTAACTTATTTTAGGTACTTTTTTCAGCTATCATTTTAGTATCTAACCACAATTTATTCCTAGCTGACTTTCCGTCATTTAACCTTCATCATAAACATGCACAGATGCTGTAAAGCGTTTCAACTACCACCTTTGTAACTACTACCACCTCTTTTACTTCCAACTAATTTTGCTTTGCACTCTTAATGTTTTTGGAAAGGGTGTACAATTTAAACATTGTTGATCAGAAGAATTAATATTCGAATGCATGACAATTTAAAACTGGCTAATTGTTGAAATTTGGCTGAAAAGCTAACAAGAAGGTAGTTGAAAGTTGAAAGGTTTTATTGAGAATAGTAAATGGAGTAATTATTTTGGACAAATAGTCATGTATAGAACTCATGTTGCATTTAAAATAACTACCCGAAATAAAAATCTATAGATATATCTAAAACCCAAGCGAAAACAAATGACGTATTAGCAATCTCCCTCCTCTACACATATTAAATGATACATTAAACAATAAAAATGTGTGTTTTATTCGAACCCGTGACCTCTCATTTGTTATGTTAATGATGCTCATGTTGTTCTTTGTCGGGGAAAAATCATTTAAAGACATATATTTCTATTTTGAAGGCTTCAAATACACGACGATAAATAATCCAGGCGTATGGCAGGGACAAACTAATTACTTTCTAAAGCGACAACATAATTACCATCAAAATAATACGGAAGAAAACTTTCACGGCACTAATTTGTACCACAATTTATGCCATTTATTCTTATTAGTTCATTTTAACTTTTTTGCACTTTTTAAAATTATTATGTCATTTTTCTCCTCCCATAATCTCCTCTTAAAATTCCATGAATTCTATTTATCCCAATTACTCTATTCTCCCTCCCTGTTAGGAGTTTTATGTGTAATAAACTTTGTATGTATTTAGAAAAGGAGTTCTATGTGTAATAGCCATTTTATATATTTAGGGAAAGGAGTTCTTTGCGTAATAGACTTTGCATGTATTTATGAAAGTGTGTTTTCTTAATTTGAATAGGTTAAGGAGTTTAGACAAATAGGTTGTATTATACTCCCCTCGTTTCTATAAGTTTTACTCGGTTCTATAGATACGTATACACACTTTAAGGAAAATTGGAGAGAGAGTGTAAAAAGTTGGCCCACTTAATTTCTTAATGAGGAGACAGAGAGAGAGTGTGGGTCTATTATATTTTAAGGGAGATAGAGAACATGGAAGAAAGAGTGTGAACCAAAGGATGATTAAATTATTGTATATCTTTTGCCAAATGAGGATTAAAGCATAGTGAGTAGAACTTTAAAAACGGATGAAAAAGGAAAGTGAAGTAGAACTTTAAGAAATGGAGGGAGTATATACATTATTGTTTCTAATGCAAGATGATCGTTCATTCCAAAAAACTTAACACTCTTATTGAAAACTTATTAGATTTTCACAAATATGTAAACTAAAACCTATCTATCCGAAAAGTTAGTGTTCTTACGCAAAAACACTCACAAAATTTAGAAAACGAGATATAAACTCTAATAGCGGGTGAAATACTTACCAATTTAGGTCATCCCTCAATAAAATTCATGGCCATCTCCTCATAGATGTTTTCTCCAAAATACATAAGTTTGTGGACCAACAAAAATCAGTAAGGAGAATTGGAAACACCGTGTTTCTCTCTCTACACCAGCCCCAAAGCAAACCCTAAAAACTAAGCCCCGCCGCCCCGCAGGATCGCTGGTGGCCGCAGGGGTCGCGGCGAGCCTGCTAACTATCCTTTTCTTCATCGTTGGCCCTTGTTTGTGTCGTCTCATCCCATAGATTCCCTCTCCCCGGTTTCTTCCCCGCGTGTCCCTCCCCCTGTGCCGTGTGTTCGGCCGTCTTCCTCCCCTTTCACGGTACTGTGAGTCCCCTTTTCCCCTCCAATCCCCTGGTTTTGTGAGTTCCCTTCCCCCCTACCTCGGTTTACCGAGTCTCCCTTTCCCTTCCCACCCTCCTCCCCTGTTTTTACGTAGTGAGTCATCCCCTCCCCGTTCCCCCGTGCTGTTTAGGTACTAGGTTCCCCGTCCCCCTTCTAGTTTAAAGTGGTTAGTTTTGTTTCCCGTTTTCCGTTCTCCTGGTTTAGGTTTGAGGTTTACAGTCGGGCTTCCACTTTCCCCCTCCCCACGATGTTCGGGCTCCCTCCCCCCCGGTTGTTTGGGCTTCCCCTCTCATTCCCCCTTGTTTTTTGGGCTTCCCCCTCCCCCTCCCCACGGGTCTTAGTTATGTTAGATATAAGTGTCTTGAGTTTTTCTTAGTGTGTGTGGTTAATCTCCAAATAATTGGAGTAAGTTGTGTCTTTCAAGTTGCAGGATCTTGTTCTTCGTGGTTGGTTGTGGAAATCACAAAGTGTTTGTGAGTTGGATAAGTATGATACTACCTTAGAATTTAGGTCTAAGGATTGTGAGCGTGGACGAGGTGATGAAAAGTCTTCATGGTTGGGACGTGAGTTTTTCGGTTTTCTCAAATCGGAGTTGTGTTCGAGGAGCTCAACATGTTTAGCTCTCTTCTTAGCTTGACATTGATCTTAATGATCCTTGCCTTGAAAAATTCAAATCGAAGGCGGCACTCCGATTGCATCCGGTGGTTTTCGCGCCCACTCAAATGCGGTTATCCTACCTAAAGGAGACACTGCAATACTCTCTCAAGAGAGTAATGAGTCACCCAGAACGTGACTCTTCAAAATATCCCGAGCCAAGAATTCCAAGCGACAAAAGGTTGTAGGGATTGCTCATGCAAATGGTGAGATGCGAAGCTCCCCGTTGGTTGCTATTTGTCCAGGATCGTGAACGTGATTCGCTTCTTCCACCACTTCCATCAATTTTGCCTAAATCCTCTCAATCATTGAATAATAACGACCTCCATAACATCGACTTTTTAAAGGTTTACTTGTTTTGTTTTATATGGTTTGTAAGAGCTCCTAAAGCTCCTTTAGTTTTTGTTTTATGTTTGATTGTAATAGCATTAGGATATCTTTCTTTTTAATTAATGCACGTTTTACCATTGTAAAAAAAAATACTTACCCAAGTAGCTAACCTCTATCATCTAACAATTGGCAACAAAATAAAATTTACATTGCTTCCCATGCCTCAATTCAGCACTACCGTACCACATATAAGCATCCAATCATAGACTAACTTAGACAATATTTTATAATAATAAACTTTATGTTTGTATTTGACATATTCTCCTTAAACTAACAATGTAAGTAGGGCAAGAATCGAGGTCGGACTTAGTTGGTTGAATGTTCTCCTTCGCTCTAGTGAGGTTGTGAGAGATGTTCGATTCTTATCCGTACAAAGTACGATCCCCAAATTTCTCCCTACTTGCAAGGGATTTTCAATAGTCATCTCTCATATATATATTTTTTATGTAAACATCATCATTTATATTAATACTTGTATAAAGAAAAGTGTTATTCACCTAGATCTTATTAATTGTTATTAGTGAACCACAGTAAATTTAGTAAGAACAAAAAAAAAAAATATTAGAGGAGATCAACATTGACCATCTACGCTCCCGGCCCGTCCCAAAAAATAGTAGGTTTTGGGCATAAAATTCCGGCCCGCGATTTGGGTCCGGCCCGACTTTGGGCAAAAAGACGGGCCATGGACAACCTAAATCCGGAAATTTGCGTTAAACTTTGACTCGGCTCCGAAAAGTCCGCTTTGCCCATAGTTTTGGCGCGAAAAGTTGTCCCAAAACGAGCTATGTTTTTTAGGCAAAGTCCACCCCGCCCCCATGATCACCTCTAATAAATATATCTTCCGCTTAAATACATGCAACATTTCTGCTTGCCTACAAGCTATCCAATGCACTCTTTTACTACTTTACATATTCTATTACTAGTATGTACCATAAAAATTATAAAAAAATTAATATCATGAAAAGTATGCATCGAGAGAATCGAAATAAGGATGCATTTGTTATTTCTTTTCTTATACATATACGATAAAGTTGGAAAATATATAGTGGTTAATATATAAATTTTGAACCAAGGATGTCTTGGCGCAGTGGTTAAGATTGAGGTCTTTGTGAATGATAGGCCGCGAGGTTCGAATCCCCTCACCTTCTTTGTAATTTGTACGAGCGCCCGTGGACCATATGGATCAAAAAAATATATATATATATATATACATATAAATTTTGCATGTATTTAGAAACCAGGGGAGGTATATTTTTGTATTTAGTAGAAAATGGTTAGTTAAATAGTATCACTCTTGTGACTAAAATGGTTGAAAAGGGCCAAGGGGCCAACTCAAGGGCACTCCATACATGAATAACATGATACGATTATGTAGCACGGATCATTTGAGGGAATTTGGAGGGTTTATAGAGAAAAAAAACATTCAAAACTACAGCCCACTAAAAAAATAAAGTCGTAAACTTTAGCTTAATTCTAACAAACTCAAAACAACCAATAAGAATACAATAAGCATTTTTATCAATCAATAGATTTACAGATATTAGGAGCACACGGATTGCAACCACATTTCCTCATTTTCACAGATTGAAACCACGAACTCCTTTCCCTCCTCAACTCCAAAAATATTTCCCCTCCATAACCATATATATACAACACTTACAAGAACCAAAATGAGCCCAGAAGAAGAATAATGAATTTCGAACAAAGAAAAAGAAAAGGTAGAAGAAGAAAGAATTTCAACCCATAAAAAACGAAGCAGAAGAAGAAATAATTTCATGAAAAGTCAACCAAAAAATGAAGTATGGGATGAAATTAAGTTAGGGATATGAATGTGAAGTATGTAAATGAAACTTAAAAATCAACCAAAAAATGAAGGTACGCATGAATAATGTAATGAGAAAACCATTTTACATTTTTTTTTTGGAAGAACAGAGAGAAAGCAAAATCTGAATATGGGGTAGAATAAGCTGAGAGAAGTCTAAAATGAAGTAAATTGAGAGGACTGAGGAGAGAGGGGATGCCTAATGAATACCAATCTTTAATGAATGACAAAGAAGTCAGATGAGTACATTGGGAAAGGGTCTTTGGACCATCTTTTCTCAAAAAAAATTAAAGTTGATACAGTTTTCAAAGAAAAACCAAGGAGAAAACTGGTAACATTTTTTATTGGATGAGAAGCTTTGGAGATTTCATAACATTTTATAAATGGAAATGGGAAAGCAAGAATAATATTTTGGGATACCCTAAACGAGGAATGTAGTATTATATTATGGGACCGAGGGAGTATCATTTCTTGTGGCCAAAATGGTTGGAAAGGGCCAAGGGGCCAACTCAAGGGCACTCCATACATGAATAACATGATACACCAGTTGAGACTTGAGAGGTCAGAGGAGGGACATGAAGATTGGTAGCACAAAGAGGAATATGACACCTTGCAATTTGCAAAGTCATAGACTCATATGCCACACCTGATCTATGGCCTTCCCTGTTCCCCAAGAGGAATACTTGAATTTGCTCTTGCGTCACCCACGAAACAACTAACGGATATAATTTTGATTTTACCAATGGAGATGATACAAATCTTAGCAAGATCATCATTGTGCTTAATTTAATTATAACATAAGGATTTTTTAATTAACGGATAATTAGTACTTAATAGGACGTCACATGAGCGTAATGGTTGGAGTTAATTTTTGCAGATCCCCAATAAACAGCTCCCCCACCTCCTTGCACCTTGTACCTTAATTTTGTACTCCCTATTTTTAAGTTTGGAGGGATATCTTATCTTTTGAAAGAGCTCAAAATTTGAACTAATCTACTCTAACGGGGTAAGTAAGATATAATGCTGAATGCATGGTACACTTGATAGATTTCCATGGAATTTCCATTAATGGGGATTAGAAGATTTCTATGGAAATTCCATTAATGGGGATTGGATCTTGACTTTACAGAGCCAAAATAAAAAGGAACAATTAATAAGGACTAGGAGTTATTTTAGAATTTATTGTTAGAGGAATGACAATTGAACAAGGGAAAACAAGAATGACTACGACCATAAGACAAGCTTTTAGACATGATATATATCATTCTCCAAGAAGTAATATGTCGATCCTAATCTTGAGCACGGGTTTGACGGAGTTCGCTTTCGGATGTGAAGAAGAACCAACAATGTTCACACTCACTTTATAAATGTTGTTTAACGGGGACAAACGTAATTGTGAATATGATATGTTGAAGAAACTAACTTGGATGAATCTCTCAATCTTTGTGTGCATAAAGGGAATATGTTTTTCTCTAACTATTCATAAATGAGAGGAGTCTCATACACTCCATCCTTCCTGTAAAGTTTTACTCTCTTTTCATATCAGTTCGTTCCGTGAACTTCTACTCACTTTACTTTATTCTAATCGATTGAAAAAGAAATATTATTAGTTAATTGACCTATGACCCACTTTTGCTATTTATATTTATTTAATGCAAGTGGACCCAAAAAAATTTGACCTAATATTCTATCTCTCATATATTCTCATTTGTTTAATGCAAGTGAATGCTAAAAAATATCTACTCTCTTATGCCTAAAAGATCGCGTAATCTGAGCAATCTTAAAAAACTGAGAGGGAGATATATATATGTAGATATAGGTCGGGAAAACAGAGTTATATCAACAAAACACAAATAACCACAAAAATCGTAAAACGTTATTAAGCGAAGGAAACTTCCTATCGAAACGGAGCACACACTCTAACACAGAGCGAACGCTCCAAGTTGGCAGCATATGTCTTCCTTAATCTTGCAACTCGGAGCGAGCACACCTTCACGAAGCTAACGCTCGCTCCACTTCCAACAAATCCATATCCTAACTCGTTTACGCCAACATCACCTTTATCAAGCGACTTAAACTAATATAGCATGTATCTGGCCCACTAAATTCTCTAAATCTCCAACATTTATAACTTGATTGAGATTGAGGTTTTTGTGGTAAAAGGATATAAGTATTTCAGTTGTTACTCTTTTTTTTGGTAAATAAAGGGTTGAAATCGTTACCAACTACTCCCTCTGTTTTTTTTTATCTTTCTCACTTGGAATCTTGTATTTATTAAATGCTTAGAGAATCTTCCCGATTTTTTTTCAATTTATATGAAAAAATATAGTCATGTGGGGTCTTGTTTGATTCATCTCAATTAGTACATAATTAATATTCAATCGTTATAATTTTCTTAATATATAATGAAAGATATTTAAGTTGAAAGTGCGTTGGAAGCCGCACGAGACGACAGTGAGAATGAAAAAAAGAAACAATAATAGGTTCTGTATGGAACATATTTAGAGTCAGTATCATTCATGATTTGATGGGTTTCACAACACTCATTCCCACAAGTTGGCCTTAATCTCACAAACCTTAATTAAGTTCATTACAACTTTGTTCACTGAACCAATAATATCTTATATTTCTATTCTCAAAATCAAATATGATATGTTACCCTTCTCATTAAAAATCTGATAGAAATTCATTAGGTTCATTGTTGCTTTTTTATATTTTAAATTTTCTTCTCAAAATCTTGATTTTGAAGCTAGCAAATGAGTACAAACCTAAAATATTTATTGGAACTCAACAAAACGTATTATTTTCATATTGAATGCATTTCACCTAACATATCTAAATTTTACCCACTTATGTACAAAATTGTATATCCGACAATTGTAACAATGGGGAAAAATGGAACATAATATATTAAGTTTTTGATATATTATTATTGTAAAACCGGAAGTGAGAAATATAAAATAAGAAAAATAAATACAAAATGCATATTGGAAAATATATTGCCTAACTAACTAATTTATTTATAAAAATTACTACAAGGGGTACAAATGATAAAAATTTGAAATCACAAGGGAACCATGAAAAATTATCTAAGAATATGAGTACACCATAGAATTCTAAAAAACCTTGTGATTGAGCAACCATAGAGGACATTTGAAAAAAAAAAACACACACAGAAAGAAAGTTAAATTTAGCAACCAAACCTATACACATAGATAAATCAATCTGATAGGGACATAGAAACAATTTTGTCAAAGTAGACATAAATAGACAGATATAGAGAAATCCCATTATAACAAATATGAATTCATTCATTCACTCAATGGAACAGCTAGCTAGCAATCAAAAGCCTATAATAGTCTAGAACAATTTGATGTGTAGATACTCATATTAGTCATATATAGAGTAGTAGCTAAACGAAGTATTTTTGTTTCATAGTTATAGTCACAGCTATATACATATAGTGTGGTCCATGAAACACCAATTAAACAATCTTAATTAATCATTAACTTACCAACACCCATTATTCAATATTATTATTACTCTTACCAGTTTTTTTTTTTTAATGCAAAACCTTATGGTCATGGACCTGTCAGCAAAAAAAAAAAAAAGTAAAAAAAAAATAAATCATTATAAATTCAAATTCCCAATGAGAGAAAGTAAGGTTGGTCTTTTTCCCCGGTCTTTGCTGCTGTAAATACTTGGGAGTGAGTGTGCTCTCATATAAAAACAACAAAAAGTTTCAGTCTTACACTAACTCAAAGATTTCTTGACCCATTTCTTCTGCTTTCACTATTGCATTCTCATTTTATCCTTTTCTTTGCACAAATATAAATTTCTTAGACCCATTACACAAATTTAAACAAACTACATTGGAGGGAAAAATAAAACTAGTTTAGTTATGGGTAGAGAATGGTACCTAAACTGGGGTACCAAGTCACCTCCAAGAAAGGAAGGACTAGTGGTGGCGGTGGTGGCGGCAGAGCGTGGTCGTAATGAGTAGTAATAGTCAAGGATTAGAGGAGAAACCGACTGCGCCACCGGCAGCAACGGCAGCGCCTCGCAGTAGCAAGTACAGGAGGATGCATGAATGCTGTCCTTCATCTGTTTGATTTTCAGCATTTTCAGTTGTGCCTTGCATCCTCAAGATAGCTCCTTACTCCCAGATGCACCCCACCCCTGTAAAAGGTCTCTTTTTTAAAACTACATTATCAAATTCAAAAGGGATTAACAATTTAACACTAATTTTTTTTTTTTACTAATGTTTTTTTAACGTAATTCAGGTGTAGAAGCGCCAAGAAACAGTTTAGAGTCGATCACAGGAGGAAGAAAAGGATGATCATTTACTCATTGTTGTAAGTTTTCCTACTTTCTAAATATATTAAGTTAATTATTATAGAAGTGACATTTTTTGTAGAGTAATTAATAATAATGATAATGATAATGTGAATATTTACAGAAGAAGGATATTCAGATAAAAACGAATCGAAGAGACACAGCGCTGAAGTTAGTCCAAGTGCCAAGAACTAAAATAGAGGATTTCTCATCAGAAAGTAGTTACTCCTGCAGGTCCAAGGACACCAAATCTTGTTGCTAGGCTAATGGGCCTAGGAATTCTCCCAGAATCCAACACTACAACTCCAAGATCATCTTCTCATTCTCAAATCTCCCACATATAAGATCCTCAACACCACCCATACCCACCAAAACAAGTAAAACTACTACTCCTAGATCAACTAGAACCACCACCTCCTATCACACCGACGTCCCCGGTCCACGCTCCTCGCCCGAGACACCGAGATCATCAACATCGACAAGGAGGCGGTCCACGGACGTGGTGGTGGATCATCATCGACTCTCTACAAATCAACAAGGAGAACAGCATTGTAAAGGAGATGGAGTTATCACGGCCTTCATGTTCCGCAATACATACAAGAGAAAAGATGGGAGAAACTATGATGAAGAAGTTACTAAAAGTCCATGAGCTATTATGCTAGGCAGATTATGAAACAAGTGAAGGAAACAGTTAGTAGGAGAGTTGGAGCCGAGGTTTACAAACACCATTAATAGTAATGGAGGAAAAGATCATCAGCAAAGAAGAGATGAGCATCTTTATCATCATCATCATCAACAACAATAATAACAGCAAACTCAAGAAATCCAAAAGATCAGATCATAATCTATCTTTGTCATCTAAATCAGATCATCAGCGCTCGTAGCACGAGTATTTTCGGATATCGTTGATTCAAAAGACGATAATAGAGCAAACGGGAAGTTGTATAAGAAGAGAAAACAGAGCTAAGTAAGAATGGCTACTAATAGTAGTAGTAGTAGTAAGAAGCCTCATAAATCTTTTTACAATTCAATAAGAATAAAAAAGAGGATGAATTTGTTCGGCCTTTGACGACGACGAACAAGAAATGTAAGAAGAATATGTTGTCTAGTGATCTCCTTCATGGAACTGTCCCATCATCACTTGTCCCCCTCAAGAAGGATTTTTCTTCAGTAACTCCTGCAAAATTACTTCACAAACAGCAATTGAGCTCAAACGTTTTTCGATATTTTGCTAAGGCATTGTCGATATCATTTTCTGCTTTCGCTTTTATTAATAAATAAAAACCGAAAACAAAAGATAATTGACAGTTCTTTAGCAATTCTTTATTTTTTATATCATGAGTAATAAGAAAGAAAAAATTATAGGGAATTTCGTCAAATGTTCCGCTTTCAAACCCATCAACAAAAGTACGAGTACGAGCACCACCACCACCACACGGTTATCTCGTTATCCGAGACAAAGGATAGACGAGAAAAGACAAGAAGAAGCGATGCATGCACCAGTTGCGGAGCATTGGAGGGCAAGAAGGATACTTCAGGCACCTCCATAATGGAAAGTTTCAGTATATCACTAGAATACTAAAGTGTACTGGAATTGACAGAGATACCCCTATCTCCTTTATGAGATGGTACTTACCTTCCCACCCTCTAGACCCATCAATATTCCACAGTATAGAAGCAACCCATTATCTTACAACAACTGATGATAATTCTTGTCAACAGTTAAACTCTTGTAATTAACAGAAAGCTACTTTTTCATCTAGTAGATGAAATGTTAGCTGATATGTTAAAGCCTTATGTTAGACTAAAAACATCAATTGTCGTCATCATCATTATCATCATGATTATAAGCAGGATTATCGACAGATTAATGGGTTTCAATTGGTGAAGATTTTATGCACGAAAATCTGAAGTTTTCCTAGTGCAGATTGTGAAACTCTTCAAGACATTGATGCTCTTGTTGAGAAAGATTTGCCAAGATTTGGAGTAGAGAGTATGATTGCCATCAAGAAGATGGCGAAGAAATTGTTTCAGAGATTGAACGTGTTATCATGGATTCATTAGTTCAAGAAATTTTCTGTCTTGATTAAGATTAATTAGAAGTTCCATGCAAAAGATTAGTGTGATGTTAATGATGATGTAAAGAAGTTTGTTTTTTTTAGTTAGAATTTTCTTTTGTTAGATTTCTAAGTTTTTTTAGGAGTGGGCCATATTTGTATATAATATTAGTCAAATGGTGCTAATCAATGATTTTGTTAGTTGCTTCTTGTTTGTTTTTCCTGAACATCATTATTAGTGCTAGTACTTATGTAAATGAGGACCTGAAAAATATAGTCAAATAAGGCTCTTTTATGAAGTCAAAACTGTATTTTGTTGGTTGCTCATGTTACTATATAGCGACCTTATTAGTTATTAATATAGAAAGAAAATTTGAAGGTAATACTATGAATCTTTCTTCGAACTTGAAGATGTTTTGACCCTTAATCTCGGACACAGAGTAGCAATTTTTTACTAAATTTGCGAAAGTCTATGTTAATTAATGGACTATATGGTTAATTTCTAGTTAAAAGGCCCTTCTTTGGTTTACTCATGTCACACCTTCTAAGTTGAATCCTTATTCCTAGAAGGTAAAGTAATAATACTAATAAGTTATTAAATTTCTTGAAAATGTGAGCTATTAAAAGGCTTAAAGCTCTACTATATGTTAAATACTTAAAATCAAATGCTATATTGTGAGGTTCTGTTTTTCGACAGCAAGTTAGCAACTACAAGTCACAACCACATCAACGTCCTTTTTCTTTCTTCAGAATTAAAGAGTATGATATATTTATAAAAGTATATATTAATTGAAAGGTTAGTAACTTAAAATCGATAAAATGCATTTTTAGTGCATAAGAGAGGCACAGCCCCAAAATAGATAAAATGTTAGTTGAAAGTTGAAAATGATAAATTAGCCAATTGTAAAAAAGAATCAACTATCTAACATTTTACAAGTTACAGAAAGCAACTTCTCAGTTTAACTTAATTTCAAATAATTGGAATTTTTGAATGGCTTTATTCGCTTATTTTATAGATAAAAATTAGCTGGAATGGTTGAACTTACTTGACACTTTAAATAACTAAAATGATCTGTCAAACAAAATAAGCACTAATTTTTTAATGATAATATTTTCAAGTTGTAATTTGTAAATGCATATGAACATAGATACGGAATTTTAAATTTCTAACACTCTCCAAGTCAACTTAATACCAAACAGACCATCTGTAGGATTCTAGTCATATCTTAATTAATAGGGAATACATGCAAACAAAACCTATATACATACATATTTTTAAGTCTAAGTATGTATATAAGAGAAGATCATTGGATCTCTCCACGATAGTCACTAACTAATCATATTTCATGTCCGCAGAAAGGAGTGGACTCATGTTTGAGAGATAAAGGTAGCATAGCATTAGATTCTTTCGTTTTTTTATAATAAAGATAGAGAAGAAAAGTTACATTAAGAAACTCTAATGAAAGAGGAAAAGACCTAAAAAACAATTTACATAAATTACACTTATGTAATCTAATCCACTGCTTAATTAGCAAACTCGTAAATCGAGTTATGAAGGTAACACTAGACACATCACACACTTCCTTGCTATTTAAAGGCATACTTAATTACATGCATACTTACATACATAATGGTGTGATATAATTAAAAAGAAAGGAATATAATGATAGTGTTTTTGTTAAACTTGTGACATAAGACAAAGTGGGGATAGTCAGAGAGATGAATGAATACACTAACACACCTGAATGAAAGGGAGAGTAGGGTGGGGGAGTGTTGGGTATGGAGAAGAAGCACATGGGCCATTCACGTGATGAAGGTGCTGCAAAAATATTTTTGTTGGTAATGGTCCCAAGCCCATGCTTGGAATTGCCCATATAGAGAGTGCTAAATTAAAATTTGGAACTTACACGTGGGATGTTCATACTTTTATTCCTCTATTTTTTCTTATTATTCTTTAATTGGTTAAAATTCTGTTTAATTGCAAAAAGCTTTGGGGACCGCATTGTGGCTAGCCAACAATAACTGTAGTTGCTGACAAGCAAAAAAGACAACAAATGGCAGCGCTAAAAGTGAAAAAAATGATTCTTTCACTTTTGGTTGTTTGTTATTTTTGCCTTTTCCTATGGTTAGATCCTCAAAAATTTCTTCATGCAATTTTGAAGAGCTTCACCCACTTTATTTTGAGCTTAATGATCTTTTACATGGCAGACAAACTACTAATAAGTAATAAAGTGATTTTGGAACATGCTACTAACAATTATCATCATTAGTCTAATGGAAGGAGTACATTGTACTATTGTAGTACAATCAACAATGTAAAGGTTGAATTAGTTTACGTCTAACCTTTTTAGTTTTTTCCCCTTACCTATGCAAAGAATTGTTATATGTGTAGAAAAATAATTGTATTGTCTCAGGCTATAAGATTGCAAGATGACAAGCTATACACAAACCCTAGCCTCCATTAAGATATCGGCAGGAGTTGCATTTCCACAAGGGGAAAACCCTAAATTTTGTTATTACGCTTAATAATTATAAGTTCTATTACTTTTGAGCTTTTTTAATAATTCTCCCTTTTAAGGCCATGTAGGCGATTTACTCAATTGGGAGCATTGGGCTTATCTACTATTCTACTCACCTTGAGAGTTATGGTTTGTCTTTTAGTTTGTAAGATTTAAGATGTGGTTGGTTGAATACCAAGAACACTAAGGAAAAGGTCAATATCAATTCATTACATCGTGCACTAAAAATGCTGGAAACTATCAAATTTCGTTTATTGGGCCGACATTACCATACTGTAGTTGTCACCACACATTTATACTAGCTAATCAATGCTTAATATATCACGTTCGAGATCATCTTTTAATACAATTATCATTGCAGAGCGCTGTGATTTACAATTTACTAACGACAATTTCGCATTTCCTTCGAAAAATAAAGTATACCCTTTATTCAGCTATAATCATGATATTATATTTTTTTTTATGCTAAAATCAATTAATCATGATTTATAATCAAGCCAACAAAAAAAAAAGAGCCAGGAAATACTTGATCTGGTTAATTTGGAAACCTCACAATTCAAATATGTCCTAGTAACCTTATCTCTTTGTCCCTCGTGCAAATAGGTAAAAAGATGTACTAATTGAGTACTTTCTAATGCAAGTTCATGTTACATCAAATAAAGATAGGTTCATGATTCATCCCGTCAAAAGAAATAAAGATAGGTTCATCCGTTCATGGCTTCATGCTACTATATTTACTCCTACTATACCCAACTTTAATCCAAAGCAAAGCTATACCCAACAAATGGCAAACAATATCAATTGATTTCTAACATAATTTTACGGGAGTTTTGGGCACTGGGTGATTATTACCATTACCATGCTAATTTTCTGTTTGCTAAGGGGCCATTATCGTGTATTGTCATTTCATAGAATTCAATGAGATGGAAGGGCAGAGAGGTACAGTGAAAAAGAATTAATTAGATGAAAAAAATGTGTCCATGGTATACCCGGCAACGACGCCTAGCCGTCGTTAATTTAATGTTTAGCCGTCGTTGTTTTTTTGAAATTATATTATTTAAAATATTTTTGTTGTTACCAATAATTAAACACGTACCAAAGCCAAGTGCATGCTTGTGGACCACACTAAAGTTGTTCCTCCATCGCATTCAATTACAAAAATATGCAATTTTGATATATATTACAATTTGCATTGATACTTGTATAATTACAAGAAATAGATTACAATTATGTACACAAAATAGATCCCGATGTCGGGAAATAAAGTAGAATTACGTGTTTACAAAAAATATATATCGACAAAGCTGGAAACTAATAAGCTAGATGCCGAAAAATATAGACACTAAATGCATAAAAGTTAGTTACCAAGTTGCCGAAAGCAAAAACACTACACTGTCAAGGGTGTCTGTGTAGCACTACCGCCACCACCAAACCCCGGGTCATCGTGCGGTTCGCGATGTGGAGGGGGGCTCGGGTTGCAACTCTGAGGACATGTGGCCGAAACTAGACATGTTCCTCATCATTTCCTCAACAATGGCCCGACTTGACGCTTCCACCCGTCTTTGCGACCATTGCCTCCACCTCTTCCATCCGCGCGGCGACCTTTGCCTCCACCTGCGCCTCAATCGAGATAAAATGGACGGCTCATATGGTTGTGAAGAGCCGCTATCTCCTCGCCACGATGAAGAGTTGTAGTACAAATGATCTCCCGACCCAACCCACCGAACTTTTCCTCGGTTCCTCCCCCCAACTGTCTCCCAATACAACGGATCGGGGTTCGGGTTTGTGACCCCGAGTGGTACAATGATCCGGCTTCTTCTTGTACGTCTCCCGCATTTGGTTAAATATACTCAAATTCAAGTAAAATAAAGTGGGTAAAAAGGCCAATATTGGCCTACATTTGGTTCTAACTTTCCTACTTTGTGTATTTTCAATCAAAACAACTTATAAATACACTAAACTAACTACATATATCATGTTTGAGGTGGTTATAACTTAAACTAGCATCAAAGTACTCGTATTCATTCAATTTCAAGTAAAAAGGCCTAAAAAGGCCTATATTGGCCTACATTTGGTTCTAACTTTCCTACTTTGTGTTTTTTCAATCAAAACAACTTATAAATACACTAAACTAACTACATATATCATGTTTGAGGTGGTTATAACTTAAACTAGCATCAAAGTACTCGTATTCATTCAATTTCAAGTAAAAAGGCCTAAAAAGGCCTATATTGGCCTACATTTGGTTCTAACTTTCCTACTTTGTGTTTTTTCAATCAAAACAACTTATAAATACACTAAACTAACTACATATATCATGTTTGAGGTGGTTATAACTTAAACTAGCATCAAAGTACTCGTATTCATTCAATTTCAAGTAAAAAGGCCTAAAAAGGCCTATATTGGCCTACATTTGGTTCTAACTTTCCTACTTTGTGTTTTTTCAATCAAAACAACTTATAAATACACTAAACTAACTACATATATCATGTTTGAGGTGGTTATAACTTAAACTAGCATCAAAGTACTCGTATTCATTCAATTTCAAGTAAAAAGGCCTAAAAAGGCCTATATTGGCCTACATTTGGTTCTAACTTTCCTACTTTGTGTTTTTTCAATCAAAACAACTTATAAATACACTAAACTAACTACATATATCATGTTTGAGGTGGTTATAACTTAAACTAGCATCAAAGTACTCGTATTCATTCAATTTCAAGTAAAAAGGCCTAAAAAGGCCTATATTGGCCTACATTTGGTTCTAACTTTCCTACTTTGTGTTTTTTCAATCAAAACAACTTATAAATACACTAAACTAACTACATATATCATGTTTGAGGTGGTTATAACTTAAACTAGCATCAAAGTACTCGTATTCATTCAATTTCAAGTAAAAAGGCCTATATTGGCCTATATTGGCCTACATTTGGTTCTAACTTTCCTACTTTGTGTTTTTTCAATCAAAACAACTTATAAATACACTAAACTAACTACATATATCATGTTTGAGGTGGTTATAACTTAAACTAGCATCAAAGTACTCGTATTCATTCAATTTCAAGTAAAAAGGCCTAAAAAGGCCTATATTGGCCTACATTTGGTTCTAACTTTCCTACTTTGTGTTTTTTCAATCAAAACAACTTATAAATACACTAAACTAACTACATATATCATGTTTGAGGTGGTTATAACTTAAACTAGCATCAAAGTACTCGTATTCATTCAATTTCAAGTAAAAAGGCCTATATTGGCCTACATTTGGTTCTAACTTTCCTACTTTGTGTTTTTTCAATCAAAACAACTTATAAATACACTAAACTAACTACATATATCATGTTTGAGGTGGTTATAACTTAAACTAGCATCAAAGTACTCGTATTCATTCAATTTCAAGTAAAAAGGCCTAAAAAGGCCTATATTGGCCTACATTTGGTTCTAACTTTCCTACTTTGTGTTTTTTCAATCAAAACAACTTATAAATACACTAAACTAACTACATATATCATGTTTGAGGTGGTTATAACTTAAACTAGCATCAAAGTACTCGTATTCATTCAATTTCAAGTAAAAAGGCCTAAAAAGGCCTATATTGGCCTACATTTGGTTCTAACTTTCCTACTTTGTGTTTTTTTCAATCAAAACAACTTATAAATACACTAAACTAACTACATATATCATGTTTGAGGTGGTTATAACTTAAACTAGCATTAAAGTACTCGTATTCATTCAATTTCAAGTAAAAAGGCCTAAAAAAGGCCTATATTGGCCTACATTTGGTTCTAACTTTCCTACTTTGTGTTTTTTCAATCAAAACAACTTATAAATACACTAAACTAACTACATATATCATGTTTGAGGTGGTTATAACTTAAACTAGCATCAAAGTACTCGTATTCATTCAATTTCAAGTAAAAAGGCCTAAAAAGGCCTATATTGGCCTACATTTGGTTCTAACTTTCCTACTTTGTGTTTTTTCAATCAAAACAACTTATAAATACACTAAACTAACTACATATATCATGTTTGAGGTGGTTATAACTTAAACTAGCATCAAAGTACTCGTATTCATTCAATTTCAAGTAAAAAGGCCTAAAAAGGCCTATATTGGCCTACATTTGGTTCTAACTTTCCTACTTTGTGTTTTTTCAATCAAAACAACTTATAAATACACTAAACTAACTACATATATCATGTTTGAGGTGGTTATAACTTAAACTAGCATCAAAGTACTCGTATTCATTCAATTTCAAGTAAAAAGGCCTAAAAAAGGCCTATATTGGCCTACATTTGGTTCTAACTTTCCTACTTTGTGTTTTTTCAATCAAAACAACTTATAAATACACTAAACTAACTACATATATCATGTTTAGAAGTATGTACCGAGATTTGCTTTGATTTCTTGTTTGCTTGGAATTTCTCCTTTTCCGGGAAGGTCTTGAAATGAGTCTTGAAGAACAACTCCGAGGAGAGGGAGTACTCCTCCTCTACTCTTTGCTCGTAGACATTGTTTAATTAACAAAGGCTTTATGGAACATATTCATGTAAATTACACTAAGTAGTAGATATGAAACATATTTACCATCTTCCTAGCATCTTTGTGCCGCCGAAATAGAACCACCGAAAGTGTGACGGCTCAATTGGATTAGGCAGGGGAGCCACCTCTTCGGTTCTTCTTCGCCTTTTCGATTTTTCCCGAAATGTTGGGTCTTCACTTCTCTTCTTCATGTCTTCGTATATCGTCTCCCCCAACCATTTTGGCCTTTCTTTGGCTTTCTTAACCACCCAAGATCGCAAGTCTCGCGAGACGAGATGAAGCTTTTTTTCTTGTAATCCTTCCTCACTAGGCCTTCTAACTCGGGAGGCCATTCGTAAATACCCTTTAGTCAAACATTAAACAAAGATATTAATAAAGTAATATAATCAATTTCATTTTTCATAATTCGATTCATACATACTTGTGAAAATGTTCCACCAATGCGTCTTTGTTGCATCATCGACCTCACCTGTAATTGAACCATGGTTGTCGAAAATGGCCCCGGAAAATGTCGGTGATGGACCCACTAACCTTGTTATCATCAAACCTGAATTGAAAACCAAACAAACACGTGAATTGTGAATATCATTGCATACAAATATCATGAAATGAAGGTTTACTAACTTACCACAATCCAAGTAGGGCTTAAAACCTTTCTTGGTGCACGGTTCGAACCTTCACCTTCCTCCGTATGAGTCATCGGAGTCTCCGTGCACGTGCTCACCAATGTCACGTGCTCGTGAATCATCTCCCTGTGTCTCGACATAGGGTTACGCTTCCTTGTACAGTGGTGACCGAAAAAGCTCCCTCGGAGTCAAAGTCCCACGACCTTGGCTTCCACCTAAGCCACCTCGACCTCCGCGGCCCTTAGGATTAGACATGATTACCTAAAATGCAAGAAAGTAGAAACGCGTAAGATACTTCTTTCAAGGGTAAAATGCAAGAAAGTAGAAACGCGTAAAATGCAAGAAAGTAGAAACGCGGCCCTGCGGCCCTCCCCCTCCCCCCCCCCCGCGCCTCCCTCCCCCTCCCCCTGCCGCCCTCCTCCTCCCCCCTCCCCCTGCGCCCCTCCCCCCTCCCCCCTCCCCCTGCTGCCCTCCCCCCCCCCCCTGCCCTCCTCCCCCCTCCCCCTCCCCCCTCCCCCTGCTGCCCTCCCCCTCCCCCTCCCCCTGCTGCCCCCCTCCCCTCCCCCCTGCTCCCCCTCCCTGCCCCCCCCCCCCCATTGCCTCCCCCCCCCCCGCCCTCCCCCCCCGCCCCCTCCCCCTGCCCCCCCCTCCCCCCTGCCCTCCCCCCTCCCCCTCCCCCTCCCTCCCCTGCCCTCCCCCTCCCTCCCCCCTGCTGCCCTCCCCCCCCCCCTGCTGCCCCCTCCCCCTCCCCTCCCCTTGCCCCCTCCCCCCCCGCCGCCCTCCTCCCCCTCCCCTTGCCCCCCCCCCCTCCCCCTCCCCCTGCTCCCCCCTCCCCCCCCCCCTGCCTGCCCTCCCCCCCCTCCCCCCCGCTGCCTCCCTGCCCCTCCCCCCTGCCTGCCCCCTCCCCTCGCCCTCCCCCTTGCCCCCCTCCCCCTCCCCCTCCTCCCGCTGCCCCCTCCCCCTCCCCCTGCCCTCCCCCTCCCCCCTCCCCCTGCTGCCCTCCCCCCTCCCCCTGCTCGCCCTCCCCTCCCCCTCCCCCCTGCTGCAGCCCCCTCCCCCTCCCCCTGCTGCAGTCCCCCTCCCCCTGCCTGCCCTCCCCCTCCCCCTGCTGCCCCCTCCCCCCTGCTGCGTCCCGCCCTGCCCCTCCCCCTGCTGCCCCCCTCCCCCCCCTCCCCCCCGCTTGCCCTCCCCCTCCCCCTCCCCCTGCGGTCCCCCCCTCCCCCTGCTGCAGTCTCGGACTCTCTAATCCTTAATGTGCAAGTTATTATCCAACCATCAATGTACAACTTTTACTTGTGATAAATATTAATGCGAGAATGGATCATGTTACTCAACAACGATGAAGAAAAACTATAGATGGAAATGTCATAACAAGTAATCTTCAACATTTCATTACAAAAGTCCTATATTTTTATTGAAATGTTGTCCTTAATACAAGCTATGATATACTCAAACAAATCAAAGTGAATTCCCATCCTCGCTTAGTTCATCATCACTATCGTCATCCCAAAAACCATCATCGTCATCGTCATCATCCTCGCTTTCTCCGGACTCGAAACTAGACTCTTCTTCATCATCACCGATGGGGCTTCAAACAAAATTTCTTCGTCATATCCTTCACCACACTCGACATCATTACCACCTTCATAATCGGGAATATCGTTTGGATCACAAAGCGTTGGAGTCCCAACACTTGTCTCTCGAAGGAAGTCGAAGTCAACCGGAGCATCAATCACGGACCTTGCCTTTGTCCTAAACACGGCCCACCATTGAGCACGATCTCTTTTCAAGCTTGGGTACGGTGCGAAATATACTTGGCTAACCTGGTATGATAGCACAAAGGGATCAAACTTGGGGTATTTCTTGGTGTGGTTGACTTCAACTAGCTTGTATTGATCGATGTTCATTCCCCTCACATTGTCCATCCAATTGCACTTGAACAAAACGAGTGCTATATTGACTACGAGCACCTGGTAAACTTCAATTCTATAACATCATCTAGAATCCCAAAGAAATCACTCCCACCGTCATTAGACACACACACTCCATAATTCATGGTGGATTTGTGGTTGCTTGATGCTTTTGTTTGGAAATTGTATCCATTAACATAGTATCTATTCCAAGTGCGAACTAATGTCGAAGGACCCATTGCCAAAGCAAACAATACATCATCATTGGGTTTGTCTTGAATAACCTATTGAAATTCATTCATATTGTTAATACATTAACATTTCTTTAATAACCTATTGAATAACCTATAGTCACACAAACTCACTTTCGATCTAAACCAATCAAGGTATTCTGCTTCATGTTGCACCCACACATCTTCCCTACGTAGAGTAGGTCGAATTTGAAGAATGTGGTCCTCGAAATCCCTTGCAAACATAACAATTGTTAATGTCTAAATTTAAAATGAAAGTTAAATTTATAAATAATATGATTAATAACAAGTGTTTTACTTCTCAAATTCTTGTAAGATGCCCGTATTTGCTAACACATATAGGTGTGCACGTTGTAGTTCCACTTCGGTTAAAAATCGTGTTCCTCCTTGCATTAGGACGGCCGACCACAATTAACCCCGAATAGCTGCGGAACAGGTTTCGTCGAGCATCCTATCAAGTTCATCATTTACATTACGGCCTAAATCTCGTGTCTTAGTATCCACTCCTTGCTGAAAGTAGTTTGAAGAAGTTTGCAATCTCTTCACACAAGTACGCATTACAAATAGAACCCTCCACACGAGCCTTGTTACCAATTTTGCGTTTCAAATGATTGAGGAACCTAAGAAGGTGGTTATAAAAAGAGTTACACAATTGCGAACAACAATAAAAAACGATATATGAAAATGAAGGATAAGGTACCTTTCAAAGGAATACATCCAACGGTATTGCACGGGACCACATAGCCTAGCTTCGCGTGGAAGGTGAACTGGTAAGTGTTCCATGGAATTGAAGAATGATGGTGGGAAAATCTTTTCGAGTTTACAAAGGATCTCGGCTATGTCCTTTTCCAACCTTTCCATGTCACTTACTTGTGATGGTGGAGCAACACAAATCACGGAAAAAAAGGCTAATCTCGGTGACAACTTTCCACACATGAACCGGAAGCAACTCCTTTAATGCAATCGGCAATAATCTTTCCATGAAGACATGACAGTCATGGCTTTTCATACTTGTGCGGCTTACGGACCGCATGTCAACACATCTTGTTAAGTCGGAAGCATAGCCATCGGGAAATTTCAAATCTCTGACCCAGTTGCATAATACTTTCCTTTGGGACTTGTCCAGTGCGAAAGGTGCTTTTGGTGGAGTTTCTTTTCCATTCGCATCCTTGGTGACATGAAGTTGAGGCCTTTTGCACAATTTAGCAATGTCTTTTCTAGATGCAACGGTGTCTGGCCGTCCTGTTTTTTCACATCCATAACTCGTGTGAATGAGTTGGTCGAAGAAGTTTTTCTCAATGTGCATGACGTCAAGGTTGTGACGAAGATGCGGATCTTTCCGAGTATGGGAGCTCCCAAAGACGACTTTGTTTGAACCACCCATTTTTCAACTTTTTCAAAGCGTTAAGTGCATCTCGGTCCATCCGTAGCCTTTGGCAAGTCTTTAACACATGACCACAACTCTTCCCCCAGACATGATGTGTGGTGGAGACCCTTTTTCAACCTTATTTCGCAAAAGCTACTTTGTTTTTACGAAAAGGATGATCTTCAGGAAGAAATTGACGGTGACAATCAAACCAAGAAACTTTACCCCCATGCTCGAGCCAAAAAGCTTTGGATTTATCCATACAATAAGGACAAGCCTTCTTCCCGGTAGACCCGACCCGGATAGCATACCGTAAGCGGGAAAATCATTTATTGTCCAAAGAATGGCGGCACGCATACCGAAATTTTGTTTCCTAGAAATATCATAAGTAGTTGCTCCAACATCCCATAATTGCTTCAATTCCTCGATTAAGGGTTGCATGTACACATCCAAGTTTCCCTTCGGATTTTTAGGACCGAGGAACGAGCAACGAAAGGAACATGAAGGGTTTTTTCATGCACATCGATGGCGGCAAGTTGTACGGGGTTAAGATGACCGGCCAACATGAATATTGACCCCCAAACTTTCCATGTGGACCAAACCCATCGGTACACAAACCGAGCCGAACATTCCTAGGCTCAGATGCAAATTCACCAAATGATCCATCCAAATGCTTCCAAGCTTCACTATCGCTAGGGTGAGCCATTTTGTCTTCGACTCTTGGATTTTTGGCATGCCATGTCATTTCTTCAACGTTCTTTGTTGCATACAACCTCTCGCAATCTCGGTGTGATTGGGAAATAAATCAAAACTTTCATTGGAACTAAAGACCCCTTAGAAGTCCTCTTGTATCCGTCGCTATCGCACACTCTACATCTCGTCCAAGTGTGCATCGGTTCTCCAAAACAAAGATACAACCTTTGGGGCAAGCATGAATCTTCTCGTGGGGAAGCTCTAATCCCTCCAAGATCTTCTTCGTATCGTAAAATGTGTTACTCATGTTGTTGTTGCTAGGTATTGCTTCTTTCATTAATGAAGCAAAAGCATCAACACACCAATGTGGCAAATTGTACTCACACTTCAAAGATACGATTCTAGATGCCATTTCCAACACAGACATGGAGCTCCCATCGTACAACGGTTCCTCAGAAGCCTTTAATAGGTCAAGAAACACCTTTGCTTGAGGATTAGGCTCCTCCTCCATTCCACTGGGCTCTTCAACAGTGGACGGTTCCGGGTTATTCCCAAGAGCATCGAAAACCATTTCACGGTACGGATTAGATAGCTCTTACGCGGGTTGAGGTAACTCTTCACCATGAGAATACCAACCGTAGTAATCAGGTATAAAGCCCTTGCTATACAAATGCACTTTAACCGTGTCTGCGTCATGCATACGTCTGTTCTTGCATTTCGGACACGGACACCTAACTTCATCCTTACCTGGGGTTTCGGGATTGACTTTGCAAAAATCAATGAATTCATCAACCCCCCTCAAGAACTCGGGCCTCAAGTTACGCACATTGTCATATCTATCATACATCCACCAACGCTCCTTCCGTTTCATGGTGACCAATTCTACAATTCTAAACCATTTCAATGACAATACTCATTAACAACCAACATACGTACAATTAAAACATATTTGTGAAATACATATAGGGCCTAAAATGATGTCCAAAGGTCCTTATCACTCCAACCCTAACCCATTCTTCGACGTCTAACCCCCACTAGTGAATGTATGCCAATTATTCGCTTCTACGTAAATTCCGGCAGCATTTCCCATGAGTTCTCCAAGTACACAATGTCAGCTTCGTAAAAGCTTACATATGTACCCAGAGAACAACATAGAGAAACAACATCACCGGAAATTACATAGAATAGAACAAAAGGCATACATTCACCACCTAAGTGAGGTCAAACGTCGAAGAACAGTCCCAATCGGGGACTATTCAAGATATACTCCTAATGAGTATACCTTGAACGGGTACCTAGGCACATGATGATGCAAACATATTTATTTAAACACTTAACTTTAATTTATAACCTCATCCAAACTATTTCCACGAAAACAAATATGTCAAAAACAATATAAACAATTTAAATAGTGTAAACTAGATAAAGGAATGTGCAATAACTAAATTATTGTCATAATTATATAGTTTTTAACTTTTATAACCTTTAATAAACGAACCACTATAAAAACTATTGTGATAATTATATAGTAACTTAAGCTTATACAATTAAAGTAACTTAATCTTCAAAGTAATTACATTGATAATGCCATAGACCATAAAATATAATCACCAAAATCAGCATTAACATTGATAATGCCCAATTCAAATATAATGCCATTTCAATTTTCAAACACCGACAACACCCCAAATCAAAGTACAACAACAAAATTAACATTTTTAACAATTCTAAATTATATAATCTGATATATAAACACCCCTAACAAGAAAAATTGCAATTTATTTTCCAATTCTCATGAAATTGATAAACCCTAATATGTAAAGTAAAACAAGAAATCAACAAAATTGAGCAGATTAAGATGTACCTATAGCTAGTCACGAGTCACGATTCTAGGAGGTTGTCCGTCCACCGTCCTCCACCGAATTCCGAGGCAAAACTTGAATTTAGGCATTGCCAAAGTAGGGGGAAAGATTTGGAGTGAGTGGCCAAAATTCAAAAAAAAATTATTAAATAGGATAGATTTAGGTATTACCGGCGGCGAGAGGAGAATGCTTTGGATTTTCCGGCGGCCAATGGTGCTTTTCGCCACCTACATCCCAAAATCCCAACTTTTAGGGTTTGGTTTCATGAGAAAACAAAAAATACACTAAATTCAAGCTCACCGGCGGCGAAGGTTGGTTGAAGGGAGGCGGTTTCGTCCGGCGTCCGTTGGTTGGAGGGAGGCGTTTTCGTCGGCGAGTTTGTTGGTTGGAGGGAGAACTTCTCACTTTTAAATTTCCGCATAAAACCCGACTGGAACAGGCTACTTAATTTAACCCCCCTCTCGACATCAGCGACGGTTTAAGACCGTCGCCTACAAAATAAATATTTCAACATTTAATTTAACCTACACAACGACGGCTTAAAACCGTCGCTGAATACGACGCCTAAAGGAAAAACTTTTCCTTTTTACATTAAGCTAGACAACGACGGTTTATAACCGTCACTGCGTGTCAGCGACGGTTAGGCCGTCGTTCTTCACATAATACACAGTCGGTGAATACCGACTGCTTAAAGCCGTCGCTGAATATTAAATCGCCGACCGTTTTATTGACCGTCGCTGTCCAGCCGTCGTTATTTTAGCTATTTCTTGTAGTGTTTTGAGAAATGAGGATTAGAGTTGGCATGCAATTGACAATTGTCACTCATGGTAGTATCCCAAAACACTGTAATCAACATGGATCGGCAGTTGATACTCATAGTAGTAGCTTCTTCTATAGCTCTTCCAATGATTTTTTTTTTCATAAAAAAAAAGCTATGACACTTTTGCAGGTACCCGGTTATTCAGGGCCGAGTCATGGGCTGCTTTTCTAGCTACCCGAAAAGGGGGTACCCACATATTCTGGTACCGCATATTTGGTACCCAAATAACTAGGTAACCGATTATGAACACCTCTAAACAACAAACTCTCATAAATCGGTTACATTCTTTAACGAAACAAGAAAAAAAAAAGAACAACATTAACCATCTTAAATAACTAAAATGTAATGCAATATATAAATTAACCTCGGGGCATAGCCCGGGTCAACAACTAGTTGGATTCTAAAATGCAACGGCTAACGGTTATGTGCGACTTCATGCAAGTCAAGTGGCGGTAAATTGGTGATCACAAATGGTAGAGAAATAGAGTTTGAAATTTGACTTACTTAATAATATCAATTTTTTGGGGAGCTCCTCCCATAAATCCATTGGTAAGAAGAATTATTTTCTATGTTGCACTCGCACAGGGTCACTCACCCAGAGGCCAACAAAAACTGAATATGAATATACAATCTTTCAAAAAATTTAATCAGGCAAAAGGACTTAGCAGTTGGCATTAAAATTTTATTACAAATAAGATATCGTAGCTTGGTGGTAAGATTATGACATTTGAAGTAAGAGATTAGGAGTTGGAGACCTCCTATAAGCATTTTGATCATTTCATAGAAATTGCCATGTAAGAGACAACGTTGTACCATGTCAGCACTTACAATGGAGCAACACATAACGACTTGCAATTCTTGGTCACATAATTTAATAATATAGTGCCTCCGATTCTTAATACTTGCATTCCGTTTTGGAATGCTTCAACATTTCTCTTTTTGGTAACCTTTTATACAAAGGAAGCCTTCATTCTTAAATTTAGCACATCTGCCATGTTTCACTTTCACTATCTCTCTCTTTCTCCTTGGATTATATGCTATTTACAAATGATGCAAGTATTAAAAATTGGAGGAAGTGCATTGATTCACAAATCTATTCACTAATAGGCTATCTAGGCTTTGATTTTTCATCGCACTTGAAAACATAACATATTAATGATGCTATCTTTATTTATTTTTAATCTGCATGTTGTTTGCTTTTCACGCTTGTGAACACACAATTTGCCCGTGTGTATAATTTTATTACAAATAAGTAAAATTAAATACAGCTAATATTTCAAAATTAAAATAAATGTTGGGATAAATCTAACAAGATATTGAAGGAATATGTCCTTAGACATCCCGGCAATTACTAAATATAAAAGGAATTATTATAAAGATAATTAATTACGTTAGTTTAGTAATCACATTTACTTGCTAGAGAATAAATGTTAGCTAGTGGGACAATATTGATTGAACCTACAACTAAGTTAACCTAATCCTATGAGGTCACACATTGTAGTAACTAATTGAAACAAGAAAACCGGCCAATAGGAGAAATTAGGGTTAGGTTAGGTCTCTCTCTAAAACCTATTCTCCCACTATAATAAAAGGTTATAATAAGAGGGTGGAATAGAGCGTTCAATTTGACAGTAACTTTCAAACTGAAAAGAGAGAAAAACCCTATTATTTCCCTTTGGAAAATCCGGTCACCCACCCTAAAAGTAAGAGAGTGAAATATGTTCATCCTCTTCCGTTCTAGCAAACGTGGGAATTCAATTGGTGCTCGTGGACTAAGTAGAGGGACATCAATTGCTGTTCTTTGATCTCTAGCACTTGCAATCAAGTGGAAAACAAACTACAAAGGTTGTACATTCTTTTCCTGATAATATGATTCATATTTATGTTATGCATGCGATCTTGTGATAGATGTTAGGAAATTTGTTTCCTGAAATTCCGCTATATGTTCATCTATATTCCTACAGTGGTATCAGTTTTGCCTCTTGTATAATATTTTATGATCATATGTTCATGTGCTATTTTGATTATTTTTTATTCAATTAAAGGAGGAATTTATATATGGGTTAATTTGCATAATTAATATGGTGATATTAATTGATTGGAATTGTTTAATATTTTATTTAAAGTATAATGGTGCTCGAATCTCCGCTTCGTAGAATCTGATGAAAACAAGTTTTGACCTTCATGTTTCACACGTTTTGGACTAATTTGCTTTTAATTTAATTTGTCTTTTTTTGTACAAAGAGATTAAACCAAAATCTCGCTTAAAATCGTGGAAATTTGTTTCGATGAATCGGTTCATGAAAATACTACTTTAATTTTGCATAAAAATTTCGAACTCCTCAATCACAAAGCAATCACCTTCAATTCTTGTAATTGTTACAATGTTTTGAAGCAATTGACTGTCAAACCAGCTGGGTGGCACGTAACATTCCGGTGCAGCCACGATGGTTGTGGTGGTGCATGGTGTGTGAAAGGGAGGAGAAGAAAGGTTCTGCGGTGGCTGGGCTTCGGCCTTGCTGCGGTGGCAGTTCTAGGTCAGCCTTGCGCTGGCGTGACCGGCCACTGCTACGAAGTCCAGCCAATTGGGGGAAACCAATTGTCAACGCCGTAAATTTGACAATTTGGCCTGAAAATCGTAATGTGATGTTTAGTTGCCAACAAAAGTATTTTATTTGGTCCTTCCCTCCAAAAAAAATTTTAAGTGGTGTTTCCCCACAAAACCCCTATTTTAATTGGTCCTTCCCCACAAAAAACCCAAAAAAAAAAAAGGGTTTTCCCTAAAATTTTGGGATTTGTTGAGCATCATTATAATTCCAATAATGCAAATTAAAAATTAATTTGATTAATGTCTTTTAAATTCCTAATTGAATGAAAATAATAGAAAGTTGTTCTTTTAGTTATAATTTTAACTAAGTTGGCATGTTTACTATTAATTATTAATTTGTAAATGACATGTTTTATTTGCTTATTAATTGTTAATAAGTATTTTTTAATATTCGGTTATTTCACCATATACCCCTGACAAATCAAGAAATTCACCATATACCCTCAATGTTTCAAAAATTCACCATATACCCCTAAATTTCCGAAAATGTTCACCAAACACCCTTTTTCTAACGGACGTTAGGTTAGCGTTAATGTTATTTACAATATTGCCATCATTAACCCCTAATCCCTAATTCTAATCCTAATACTAACCCTAATTCTAACCCGACCCAAACCCTAACCCATCCTCCCCTCCCCCAAACCCTAACCCACACAGTCCACCACCACTCCCCCTCCTCTCCACCCCCACCCGACCCCCCAACCCCCCCCTCCACTCCACCACCGCAGTCCCTCCCCCACCCCCACCCCCCCCACCGCCGCTGCCCATCCCCACCGCCCTCCCCCTTCCCAGTCGACTCCCCCCCCCACCCCCCCCTTCCCCGTCGCTGCTCCCCTCCCCCTCCCCTTCCTTCCATCGCCGCTCCCTCCCCCACCCCTACCCCTCCCCAGTCGATTTCCCCCCCTTCCCCGCTGAATGCGGTTAGAATTCGAAACCCACCCCCCACCCCCTCCCCGTAGAATTCGAAAACCCCTCCGCCCGAATGAATTAGGCTCGATTTCTAGGGTGGCTCGATTTTTAGGGTGGCTCGATTTCGAATGGTGGAGATGGTGGTTCGAATGGTGGAGAGAGAGAGAGCACGTTCCAATGGTTCGAATTAGGCTTGAATTCTAGGTTGCTCGATTTACGGGCGTGGGTTGGTTCGAATGGTGGTGCTGGGCCGGCAGGGGAAGGGGCGGGCTGCGGCGGCGGAGGGGGAGGGGGAGGGATGGGGGGCTGCGACGGGGGAGGGGTGGGGAGGGGATGGGGGGCTGCGACGGGGGGGAATGGTGGGGGGCTGCGACGGGGGAGGGGGGGGGGGTGGGGGTGGGGGGCGCAACGGGGGAGGGGGGGAGGGGGCCGGTGGAGGGGGGGGGTGGGCTTAGGGTTTGGGGGAGGGGCCGGGCTTAGGGTTAAGGATTAGGGTTTAGATTTTAGGGTTAGGATTTAGATTAGGGTTAAAGTTAGGGTTAGGGGATAATGGTGGCAAAATCGTAAATAAAACTAACGGCGAGTTAACATCCGTTAGCAAAAAGGGTACATGGTGCATATTTTTGGAAACTTAGGGGTATATGGTGAATTTTTGAAACATTGAGGGTATATGGTGAATTTCTTGATTTGTCGGGGGTATATGGTGAAAAAACCGTTTAATATTTATTTTATTATGATATTATAAATGCGTGAATGCTTAATATAATATGTTTGATATTATTTTTTGCACGTTATGACTAGTATGGCCCAAAACTAGGATAGAAAATACGATCTGCGCATCGTTAAATTTTATGTAAATTAAATACGATCTGTGTATCGTTTGTATTTTTGTAATTTAAATTTAAATTATTTAAATTATAAATTATTTATGTAATCAAGAATGAAGTTCCCTGGAGAATTAAGGATGGAGATCCATGAAGATTCAAGGATGTATGTTTTCATAAAGATTAAATTCCTAGATTTAGGGGCCATCCTAGGATCACTTTTAATTATGCTTATATTCATTTATTCATTTATCATGTTTAAATGCTTGCTTAAGTTTATATGTGTGGTTATTTATGTTATGTGTTCACTTTACATTAACCAACATAGTAAACGTAGGTCCCCAACATGTAATATTGAGTTTAATTGCTTTTCCAAACAACACCTATAACGCCTTAGATAGTGAGTAATAGGTTATGCCAAAGCAGGGTGTTGCTCATTTTATCCGGGGATAGTAGGGTAGGTTTTTGAAACTTACATGTTAATGTTTGGTTTAACTCAACAAAATCATCAAAAGACAAAGTTTTGGGTTTTGAAGCTAAGACATAGGAGTAAACAAGGAGTTGTTAACCTGTCTACCAAGAATTATAATTAGTTATAATTAGTAAAGTGTTTACTTACCACAACTACTATAAATTGAAGGCAAGGCCAAAGTCCGTTTGATTGTAGTGGGAGGGGATCTTGGTGTTTCTTCATTCAATAGGGGACTTTTATTTTGAATAAAGGGTAGTAGTTAATTAAAATTTATTTAATTGCTGCTTTCTTGATAAACATTGTTTGAATCTTGCTTTATTATTCTTTTGTTGTAGTTATCATGTCTGGTTCAAACAACAACAACCACCCCGGTTTTAATTTGCGCTATTTACTCGAAAAAGACAAACTAAATGCACATAACTTCCTAGAATGGAAAATGGCTGTGAGAATCGTTCTCAGAGCCGAAGGAAGGGAAAATGTTCTTGATAATCCTCTCCCTGAACCCCTGCCAGAAAATGCAACTGCAGCTGAACGGAGAACAATGCAAACCCTAGAGGCTAATTCTGTGCAAGTACCATGTTTGATGCTTGCTCGCATGGAACCTGACTTTCAAAAGTGTTTTAATGGTCTGGATGCCTACTCCATCCTCCAACAGCTGAAAACTATGTTTCAGAAGAATGCTAGGTTGGAGAGGTTTGAAGCTCACTGTAAGCTGCTGGAGTGCAAGTTGGGCACAGGAAAACCCGTTGGTCCTCATGTGTTAAATATGATTGGATATTTTCAGATCATGGAAAAATTGGGCTTCCCTTATCCCCCAGTACTGGCAACTGATATTGTGATCAAATCCTTACCTGAAAATTTGAATGGGATGATGCACGTGCGAATGTTGAGCAACTCATTGAGGATTGGAACAAAGTGTTACACAATACGAATGAGGAGAACGAGTAGCGGGTTTTAGTTATGTTAAAAAACTTTTAGCTATTAATTTGAACTCAATGTTTATGTATGCTTTTTAAATCATAACACTTTAATGCTTGTTAATTATGAGTAATTGCATATTTAATTAGTTATATTGTGATTTAGTTCATACAACAACACAATTAGTTCATAAATCAACACAATTAGTTCATAAATTAACACAATTGGTTCATTAGTACAACTAGCAAGAGGTAAAACTAAGAAGTAGTTGTTGGGGTTGTTGAGGTAGATGAATCATCCCACTGTGCTATCCGTGCTGAATAATGACTTGCCCAAGGACGAACAGCTTGAGAAGTAACTCGAAACCACTGTTGAGGAATAGTAGGGACCGGATGACCTCGGCGAAGTTGAAGCCGAATAAAATGCTTGTAACTCCCTAGATGAGCTATGGCTAACTCCCTTTGTGGCAAAGCGTTCATGCCCCCAACATCAAGTGGGAAAACTGTAGTCGACATATCAATACGACCATTAAGAGCGAAAAAAAAGATCGTGCATCTGTAGTGGTTCGCAATGGGGTACAAGTCTGCAATGGCCTCCATGTAATGTTCCTCCCCACAACCTTTACCTTCCCATCGAACACGCCTAATTGCCTCTTTGAGGTCCTGACATAGACCCAATGAAATTGACGACCATTTTGATGCAACTTACTCACTACTGATCGGCGTACAATGTCCCAATTTTCTTGGCCGGAACAAAAAGCATCTGCTACGCATCGAAAACCACAATTACCATCAGCAACTACATCATGCCAGCCTTCTATGTGGTGTTGGATGGCTAGTGGAAGTTTATGAAAGTATGGAAAATTTTCCATATCGAATCTCCACCCTGCAAAGTTAATATACAACAATTTAATTAAATGTCTACAATTATACGCAAATACAATTATACGAAACAAACAATTAAAGTATATACACAAATATATTATTACCAGGAGCCGACCCAGAAGTTTTGCCTTTACCCTTAGGAGACTTGCCCATAACGTGCTCCCACCCACTTTTTTCTCGTCGCATGCCCTTGTTCAACTTAGAACGACCCTTACTCGTCACGTTAACATCAGGCTCCTCAAAGGAATATCGTTCGGGGTGGATATCTGAATGGAGTACCCGAGAAATAGATCTCATGACCGCAGGATCCTTATCATGAACCTCGTTCACTAATGTATCGAAGAACCGACGGTCCTGATCGCACTCCGATAGTATCTCAGTCGAATCTGTCCCATCACCAATGGCTAGTCTCCACCAAAATGCATCAACCTCCTGAGTGTATAAGAGTTGATCTGATTGCAAGGAGAAAAAGTATGGCAAGCACATGGAATACCATGCGTAGTCTCAACAACACATCCGCATCTACTCCAATCCCAGTCAAGCTCTGCTATTCTTCCAAGCTCCTTCTGAATTAGCTACAAACAATATTGAGAGCAAATACCGTTCAATGCGCTATATGGTGGCGTATCAAATTCAGTCCCATGACTACGCCGCGATGCTTCCAATGAGTTTCTTATCTCTTTCAACTGCCCTAAAACAAAAGCATCAACTTGCATAAACAATGTGTCGATTGCCTCAGTTGGAGTAGCAATCCACGCTTTCAAAGCCGAATGAGAGCTCTCGACTCTGTTGTTGGTTGTGTTACCGAAGTGTCTTACTCGGTTAGTCCAACATTGCACAAACTTCTCTTTGTGCACAAGCCAAGTCCCGTGGATGTAAGTAGGAAAATCAATGGATGTGGTATTCCCAACTGTACCCCACTCCTCCATCATGTTGGCTACATTTATTTCATATTCAGCCTCGGTTTTGGATTTCATTACCCTAGCCCAACTTCCTCGTCCGATGCTAATTCCGATCTTTCTTTTCCCACCACACTTCCTTGTTACCCAGGCCTCCACATCATGATTGATATGCCAGGTGCAAAGTAGATGTGCAGATGTGGGAAAAATCTCCGAGATATATTTGCACAAAGCCAAATCTCGATCAGTGACAATGGCATTCGGAGCCACACTACCAATGAGGTTCTTTAGTCTGTCCAACATCCAGCGATAACTCTGAGCATCCTCATGTTGCAACAATGCCCATGCAACAAGAAAATTCTTGTTGGTTGGTGTCACCCCAACAATCTCCACCAAAGGATACAAGTACTTATTTGTCTTGTACGTTGCATCAATGTGAATCACGTGCGGATATGTACGCACTAAATTCACGGACGTCGGGTGTGCAATGAATGTATGTGTCACCCTACCCATCTCGTCCGACTGAATCCAAAAAAGATACTTGCTTTCAACAGCCTGTTGAAGAAACTGTTGGGCTGCATTTCTGCCTTCTGATCTCTCCCTTCTCAATATATCTCTGCAATTGTATATGTGCCTCATGTTAGGCTTCAAAGACGGAAATGCACCTTCAATGGCTTTCATAATGTTTCGTGGTTTCACATGAGATGAAGTTAGTTCTCCAACTAACTTCTTGGCGGCGGGACTGAGACCAGAGATTTGTCGATGGCCCTCCGGGTATAACATCATTGGGTGATTATGAAACCCATGTTCAACCCTAGTCTCGACCACCCAACACGCGTAGTCGTTTTTTGGGACTAGGAACAACTGAAACTCACAGCCACATGCTTTTCTCTTTGTTTTTCTTCTAATTGCCGAACGGAAATCACGAGGTTCCTTCTTCTTGCCACGATCACAATCCAAAAGTTGATACTTCTTTTTGTGACTAGTGATCGTCAAGAAAAACCCAAGCTCAACGACAATGTTTCTACACCACTCGGTAGCCGCATCACGCGTTTCAAATTCTGGACTATTATCGAAATACGGGTTATAATTAATCCGATCACCAACAGGCTCCTGAAAAAACAAATCATCTTTTATTACACGAAAATATCACAATATTCACAAATACTAGTTTAATCTTATTTTAATTTTTTAAAAACGATTTGATTTGTAAAATAATAACAGAAGAAGATAAACATATAGAAGGTTCCAACGTTCTGGCCAAACGTTGGCGGTGTTTACAGAAGTAAAAAAAAAAATTAATTTACCTCTTCGTCTGAAGAAGACATCCTTGCCGGCGATGATAGCATTGGGTTGCTGGCGATGATGGCGTTGGGTGATGAGTTGCGATTGGTTGTTGGTGATTTTAGAGAGAATTGTAAATTGGTAAAATTCAGATTTCAAATGAAGGATAAATTTCAATGCTCAAGTAAAGTAAAATGGTAAAAAGGAGTGAAGGGCATAATGGTACATTCACAAGGTTGTTGGGGCGATTTTAAGTACTTTAGGGACGACGAATAGAAGTTCAGTTAGTTTATAGTAGCAGTAGGGGGATAATTTGTGGTCAACGGGTGTATAGTATTGTGAGAGAGGAATGGAGGATGATAAAGTATGATGGTTCATGCTGATGAGAGAATTAGTGAGTTGAGAGAATTATGTGATGTGGCGCCGTGGCGGTAAATACCCAGGAACAATATAATGCAGTGGAGTGGTACGAGATTTTGTTATTGTCAGTAGAGAAATATGGCGTGTGAAATTATGAGAGATCCGTGACATTTTGTTAGTTGATTATATATAGGTTTAGGAAGTTGGGTTGCAATAGGTTTTCGAAAACTAATAGATTTCTAAAAGATTTTAGAAAAATAATTAGTAGGTTTCTAAAAGATTTTGATCATAAAAGATTTTAGAAAAGAGTTAGATAAAAGATATTTAAAAACAGTTTGGGAAAAGATTATTTTTGTAAAAGATATTTTTATTAATAAAACTAATCAATGTAATTAATTAATTCTATTAAATTGGGCTAGAAAAGGGGATTCATAAAATTGGGCTTTCATAAAACTATTTTTAAAAGGTTTTCGAAGATGGGCTTTAAAAAGTTATTTTAAAACGTTTTAAAAAGTGAGCTTTTATAAAAAGGGTGCTCGGAAATGGGTTAATAAAAAGAGGTTATAAAATGGTTTTGGGCTTAAAACATTTTTGTTTAGACTCGTTCTTTATTCTTTCCTTGATCCGGACCAATTGGAGCAGGGTATTAATCATCATAGAGTACTAAATGGGGAGACACGATTATGTGTCTACAATAAGTGATTTATTTAAAAGACTAGTATATAATTAATTGATAGCGCAGTTCCATGTGCTATGGAGATATAGAGATGTCTAATTGATTATATGGATGTATATTTGATACATTGAGACTTGACCTAATTAGATTCTAAAAGTAGAATCAAACAACTATATTTAGTGGATTCCTTAGACATGAGTATGTCTTAATAACCACAATATGATTAGTTTAACCTTGACGCTGTTAAACGCCGCGCCGTAAAAGGAGGTTATAAAGGCAGTGATCAGGTGGGCTAAGAATTGAGTGGGAGTTATGGTCATACAAGAGTGGATAAGTCCTCCTATTAAATAGGAATGGTGTCTGGGCCTCTTGATGAGCGAGAAATGGAAAAATGCATGGCCATGCGGAATAGGATTAAAGAGTTAATCCTTATTTGAGCAGTTCGAACTCAGCGATCAAGGAACATAAATTTGAGAATAACATGGTGTTATCAAATTTGGCATTAAGTGACTTAAGGAATTTAACATTGCGCTCTTGTCTTCGAACAAGTGGGAGATTGAAGAAATATGTCCTTAGACATCCCGACAATTACTAAAAATAAAAGGAATTATTATAGAGATAATTAATTACGTTAGTTTAGTAATCACATTTACTTGCTAGAGAATAAATGTTGGTTAGTGGGACAATATTGATTGAACCTACAACTAAGTTAACCTAATCCTATGAGGTCACACATTGTAGTAACTAATTGAAACAAGAAAACCGGCCAATAGGAGAAATTAGGGTTAGGTTAGGTCTCTCTCTAAAACCTATTCTCCCACTATTATAAAAGGTTATAATAAGAGGGTGGAATAGAGCGTGTCAAAGTACAAAGTATGTAGATTAAAAAACGAAGGAAGTATGATATTATGTGAATAAATTTTAGGTTCTCTATATTAATTTTTTAATTTTATTATGTGATTGTAGTTCTGAGGCCTCTTAATCTGGATCCAAAAAATTTATTCTTTGAAGCTCATATTTAAGGCAAAGTAATCAATGCTTTTTTTTTCAAGGCAAAAAAAATGAAATTTCTCAATGGTAACCCTTTACGTTGGCCTATCATTGACAAACTAAATTCAACATTTGATTATAAAAAATGACCCTATACTTATGAGGATGGGTTTCCGTGTGGTTGGTAGGATCGAATCAACAATGATTGAATTGTAATATCCTACAAAATTAGGTAAAATAGTGATAATTATGGTACAATATGGTAAAAGTTTCATGTTAAAAAAATTTATACACATTAATAATAAATTACTCCCTCTGTTTCTTTTTATCATTCTCACTTTCCTGTGCGCGTCTCCCAATGCACGTCTTTGAACTTAAATATCTTTCATTATATATTAGTAAAAATTATAATGATGGAATATTAATAAAGTCGTAATTGAGATGCATCAAATAAGACCCCACATGACTATATTTTTTCTTATAAATTGAAGAAAATTGAGAAGATTCTCTATAAGTATAAATAGTGTCAAGATTCCAAGTGAGAAAGATAAAAATACAGAGGGAGTATGTCATTTGCAAATCGTGATAGTACTAGTTCAATACTCTAAAATTATTGAAGTAACATGCAACTAAAATCTAATAGGAGAAAGATAATATTTGAAATTACTTTATGAATTTTTTATGATCGGATCGAATCGTAGAATCGTACTAAGATTCTACTTAGGATCAGGCCGGGATAAAATAACTGATATGAGGTCCTGCTATCAGTTTATTGGCATAAACTATTAGTTTATGGGTTTAAAACTCATAGATGTTGTGGGTTAAACGACTGATAGATGTTATGGAGTAAACTGGTAGATGTTATGAGTTAATTGATAGAAGTCTTGGTAAAAGTGATATGTTTTGTGTTAAATTTCTAAATATTTGGGTTAAATTAATAGATGTTTGGGTTGAACTGTTAGTTATTTGTGCTAAAATTGATATATGTATAGCTTAAACTAATAGATGGCATACTTAAATTGCTACCTATCTCAATTATGTATACTTGAATTAAGACGGTTTACACGATTTGTTATTTTTATATAGGCCTCTATGGTAATTAACCTTGTCAGATTGACTACGAAACGAGGTTAACTACTCTAAAGTAAGCGTGAATAGCAATATAGCATCCTCGATGGAACTTTATAATTTCATAATTAAATTTAAATTATCTATGATGTAACTTACTGCTTTCTAATTCCATGAGCATGATCCTAAAGGCATGACCTTCGAAAAATTATTGCTTGTCAAAACAAGGAGATATTATGAATCCTGTAACAGCACTAACTCGATCGATAAATATAAATTTCATTAGGTGGTAGATATTAGGAAGATATAGTTAAATAACATAATTTTAGTCCTAACTAAGTAAAGTGATAGGGTGTGTGATTTATGGTAGACAAGAGATTAGTCTCCTCCATTCAAATTATAAAGCAATATAAGAACAAAAAATTGTGAGATTTAACTAGAGAGATTAAAGGTATTGTCACCTAAACTTTCCAACATCTTCCTTATTTGATGATAAGGGATCGGTTAATTGATGAGTACTCCCTCCATTATTATTAATCTATACACTTTATATATTTTTTTTTGATATTTAGAGAGCCACAAGGGTAAGTAGTGAGAATCGATCCCAAGATCTCATGGAACCGGGAGAGAAGCTCTAACCAATTGAGCTATCCCTCACTCTCATACACTTTGTATTTTGATATTATACATCATACTCCAATTTGACCATATATAGTTAATGAATTATATGTAACTACAACCATAATTATGCCATATTTTGTTAGGTACTGTCTCAATATATATACTTTTATAAAACCAAGTTTCTAAATTTTTTTACTAATTGATAATTACTACTATTAATGGTCATTATTCCACATAAACAAACGTAGAAAATTAGATTGCATTGGTTAAAAAAATAGCTAGTATATGAAAAAATGAGAAAAAGAAAAAAGAACTTCTTTTATTTAGACTAGTCCATCACAAACTACAAAGTATATTAAAGAAAAAAGTAAGTCCAGGGTCGTCCCTTAGCATGAGCAAGGTGAGCCCATGCTCAGGGCCCCCAAAATTATAGGGCCCCCAAATGAAAAAAAAAAATAATCTTTGTTATTAAAAAAAATCAATTGCTTTCTTCCAAAGTACAATAGGGTTTAGTTTCCTTCTCCAATTTCCAAAACTCTTTCCTCTCTCCAATTCTCTCACCTCAATAACTTTCCTATTTCAAGTGACTATTATGTAATTAGTAATTTTGGTGACTTTTTATTTTGGTTGAATTTGAAAATTCATGGAATTTTTGTAAGAAAATATTTATGAAATATTTCTTAACTTTAGGGGGCATCTTTTAAAGTTTTGCTCCGAGCCCCAAAAATGTCCGGGACGGCGCTGAGTAAGTCACTAGTACAAATATGGAGAAAGTTGCATTTACCCATAAGGTAAACCATCTAATAAAAAAACTTAAAATAGACAGATATTAGTATGTCAGCTTTCATTATTCATCTATTTCTTTTACATTTGGTAAATTAACTATTACGGCAAAAAAGCATTTTCAAGTTTTGATAAAGCTAAGAGAATTGTTAAATATCTATTTGTTAAATATCTATATATATCAACTGATCAAAAAAAATATATATCTATATATATCAAGGAATATAAGTTTGTGGAGCCTTATATAAAGTGAACTGGATGTGGAACCTCCCATTTTTGCTATTTGACATATGAATGTCAAATAATTAAGGGTTCGTTCGGGATCACTAAAAGTTTTTCAGTTTTTGGTTTAATGAATGTAAAAATCATATGATATAAGAGATATAATAAATTTAAAATTAGTCATACTTATACTAAACATGTTAAATTTGGAAACTGACAACTGAAAATTAGAAACTATATTTTCTGGTACCCATATTTTAGTTTTTAGTTCAAAAAACAATTTGAAAAGTGAACTAAATGTTAATATCCTCCCATTATTGCTATTTGACATATATATGTCTAATAATTAAGGACTCGTTCGAGATTACTTATAGATTTCAGTTTATAGTTTAATGAATGTAAAAGTCATATGATATAAGAAATATAATGAACTTAAAATTAGTCATACTTATACTAAACATGTTAATTTTAGAAACTGACAACTGAAAATTAGAAACTATCTTTTCCTGTACCAATATATTAATTTTTAGTTCAAAAAACAATTGAAAAAGTGAACTAAGTGTTAAGCAATTGAAAAACAATTGAAAATTGGAAACAATTGTTTTTTCCGGTACCAATATTTTATTTTCCGATACTAATATTTTATTTAATTGGTATACTTTCACTTTAATTTTTAGTTCCATACTTATGGCGTAATGATTAAATCCAAGAATTTGTGTTGGATAAATTAATTGTTTTTTTACTACAAACCTTAAAACTGCGTAATACAATTTTTCTTTCTTTTTTGAATGTTCATGCAATATTCTTTTTTGATGGGCGGAAAAATTGCATGATACTACCTCTGTTTCTTTTTAGTTGTTACACTTTGACATTTTACACTATTCACAAATTTCACTTTGACCATCTTTTGTGATTTATACGTGAATAAAAATATAGTCATGTGAGATCTTGTTAGATTCGTCTTAATATTTATTTTATTAATATGTAGTTTTTTATTTTTACAAATACAAAACTAGAGATATTACTCCTCAAAGTTTTGCAATGGCATGCGTGAAAAATGTAAGTGTAACAATTAAAAAGAAATGGAGGGAGTAGAACATATGGATACGTCTTCCTCTTAATGGGCGGAAAAATGCTTTTTTATTAATTTCCAATACAACTTTTATAAAAACTATTGAGATCCACTCATTAACTTATTATATGATGTCATAAAGGGCCAGCCAGGCACTTTGCATTGACATGAATTCAACCAGTTTATTGTCTTAGTATTGAGATATTTGATGGGAAATTGGTATGTGCAATATAGTAGGAGTAGGACCCAATGATCAAATCATGCAACGTAAAATGCAACTTTATTGATTTCTTTTGTGAAAAAATATGGCTAAGAAGGAGAGGAGGGGCAAGATGGCAGGGTGTTCTTTATGTAGGGTCCAAATGATCCGATCGTTTATGCCTAAAAAGCCATGCCCATTAAACATCTAGATAACGTTTACAAAAGCATGTTTATTGTCTTGGGGCTATTTCATTATTAGTGGTGTTTCAATTTTGTTGGAGTCATTTACATACACTAGATTATGTTTAATTCATATTAATCATGTTTTATTAAAGCAATTTTTAGTGATGAAAGAGATTATTGGCCATTGAAATTAGTCATGCCACTAACCAAATTAATATAGGGAAGGTTGTCTTCTTATTAATCCTATATGCATCATTATTCTTATTATTAGTATAATTAAAAATATTACGTATTTTATTTTTATTATTTTATGAGAGTTTGGTGGGAAATGGGAGGAGCCCTATCCTTATCTATATCTCTCTTGATTAATAATGGAAGTGGTGTTTATAGATTTGGAGGTTGTCCAATCTCACTATTGAAGAGTGATTGTATTCGCAAGGTAGCTATGAAGCACCACTATAAAGCTTCATTCCTGATAAAAGCAATTACATTTAAAAGAAGAAAGAGCTTCTCGCATTCCATGACAAAACAATTTCACATACTTATTACTTCCTTTTTTGTTCTTGTATTATTTTATTTTTTTTTTACAAATTCATCCCTCCAAGTTTATAAACTCAACAAAAATTCACTCAAGTTGTTCTAACTTTACATTCCAGAATCTAAAACAAATCTATTACATTCAATTATCGAAGTCACTTTAAACTATTAGAAAGTTGTGCCATATTATTGTATTCAGTTCACCCTGTATTGCGTTATTGGCTATATTATTCAACAAATTATATTTTTATAATAGAATAGAAATTAGGACCTAGCAATTACTTTAGTTCAAATGTAAAACAATTAATGAAAAAATTGGAAAATATATTATATGTTTCAATATATATCTAACTTGGAACATATATATTCTTTTTCACAATAGAGAGCCTTTCAATAAATTCTATATATATATATATATATATATATATATATATATATATATATATATATATATAT
>CANSZD010003730.1:105000-227500 GCA_947648045.1 Beta corolliflora | reverse complement strand
GCCTCCCGAGTCTAAGAAGCCTGAAGAGGTTGTTCAGCCAAAGAAGAACAACCCCAAGAAGGCCGAGACTTGGGCGATAACCTCCTACACCACTTCGTCTAGTAAAAGCAAGAGAAAGGAGGCCGAGCCATCCTCATCCAATCCTGTTGAGTTTAAGACTAATACTCCATCCTCATGGAGATTAAGGATCAGTATGAGTTGAAGGCCCCAGCTGAAATGAAAACTCCTTATAGAAATAGGGATAAGAGCAAGTATTGCCACTTCCACAAAGATTGTGGTCATGAGACCAATGAATGTAAGCATCTCAAGAGAGCTTTGGAAGAATTAGCCCGAAAAGGAAAGATGAATTCCTATATGCCTCAAGAGGGAGGAAGTTTCCAAGGAAAGATAACTGGCATAACAAGAAAAAGGAGAGTGCAAGCACAGACGAAGATGTCGTTCTCGTAATCTCAGGTGGGTTTGCTGCTGGGGGACCAACCAATAGAGGGCACAAAAACTACCTTAGGGAGCTCGGCCAAGTTTTGTTAGCTGATCAGACAAAGGTTGAGCCTTTCCCAAGGGTGGTAGTTATTGAGCAAGATCGGGGCAGGTTGAGAACTCCCCATGATGATCCTTGGTTGTCGAAATGAAAATAGCAAACTTGAGAGTAAGAAGGATCCTGATCGACACCGGAAGTTCGACGGACATCATTAGTGCTGATTGCTTGTCCAGACTAAAGTTTGAGGAGAAGAACTTAGTTCCCGTTCACCATCCCATCATAGGGTTTGGGGGAGGAGTCATCCATCCAATGGGGACTGTGACTTTGCCCGTTCGAGTGGGAGAGAAGGATGCAGCTAGAACCTTGTTTATCAAGTTCTTGGTGGTCCGAGACTTGACAGCCTACAATGTCATTCTTGGACGACCAACTCTGAATCATGTCAAAGCTGTCATAGTAACTCACCTGATGTTGATGAAGTATGAGTGTGATGATGGCCAGATTGGCTCATTATATGGAGACCAGCAGGTGGCTAGGGAATGTTATTTGACTACCCTCAGGCCGTCATCATGGAAAATAGGCAGCGAAGATCAGACGAAGGTTGTTGGCGAAAGGAAAACGTCTGGAATAGAGAAAGATCAGACGAAGATGGCTAGCGAGAGGAAAACGTCTGGATTTGTCAAAGACCAAGTCGCCTCGTTAAAGCCGACCATCGAGAGCCCTCAGACACCTCTTGCTCCCTCAAGGAAAGCGTCTGACCACCTCCCCAACAAGAAGAGGAAATATGAAATCATCAAGGAAGAACCCTCCTCGTCTGAAGAGGTCATGGCCATCATGGGACTAGCAGTAGAACGTCCAGAGCCAGTAGAAGCACCTGAAGAGGTACGTCTGGATGAAGCTCGTCCAGAAAGGACCCTCAAAATTGGATCTTCACTCAGTCCTGGTTTGAAGGGTCATCTAGTCCACTTGCTGAAAGAGTTTCAAGACGTGTTTGCTTATTGCGTTGAAGAAACGCCTGGAATTGATCCAGAGGTAGCCGTCCACCGGCTGAATGTGGATCCAAAATTAAAACCAGTTCGTCAGAAGAAAAGACATTTGGGACCGGCTAGGAATCAAGCGGTCGACCAGGAAGTTCAAAAGTTGCTGGAATCCAAGTTCATCAAGGAAACCTATTATCCAGACTGGATAGCAAATGTGGTCATGGTGCCAAAGCCCAATGGCACATGGAGAATTAATGTGTGTGGACTACACTGACCTCAACAAGGCTTGTCCTAAGGACAGTTTCCCCTTGCCTAAGTTGGATCGTCTGGTAGACTCCACAGCCGGCCACGCTTTGCTAAGCTTCATGGACGCTTATTCAGGCTTTCATCAAATCCCAATGTGGCCAGAGGATCAGGACAAAACGTCCTTCATTACTGAAAAAGGGCTGTATGGCTGGGTGAGGATGCCATTCGGCCTGCGCAATGCCCCGGCCACTTTTCAAAGATTGATAAATAATGTTTTTCAGCCGCAGTTGGGACGAAATATGGAGGCATATATTGACGATATGATAGTCAAGAGCCATCAAGAAGAAAGTCATGTTGGTGATTTGAGAGAAACTTTTGAAACTCTAAGGAAATACAAGTTAAAGCTGAACCCCAGCAAATGTGTCTTTGGGGTTTTGTCGGGGAAGTTTTTAGGTTTCTTGGTGGATCAGAGGGTAATAGAAGTCAACCCTGAAAAGATTCAAGCTATTCTAGACATGAAGTCTCCTTCGAAGGTGAAAGAGGTACAGCGATTGACGGGTTGCCTGGCTGCCCTTGGACGATTTTTGTCTAAGTCAGGCGACAAGTGTCATCACTTCTTTGCCACAATCAAGAAAAAAACCAAGTTCGAATGGACCGCAGAAGCGGAGCAAGCCCTTCAGCATGCCAAAGATCATCTTCGGCAGCCTACTAGGTTGGTCGGGCCCCGCCGAGGGGGAAAAGTTGTTTGTATACTTGGCTGTATCCACTCAAGCTGTGAGTGCCGTCCTGTTGGCTGAACGAGAATCCGTCCAGGTCCCAATATACTTCGTCAGTCACGTGCTCAAGGACGCGGAAAATCGGTATACTCCTGTTGAGAAGTTTGGATTGGCCCTCGTCATGGCCAGCAGAAAGTTAAGGCCCTATTTCTTGGCGTACTCTATACTCGTCTATACTGATCAACCTTTGAAGCAAGTTCTGCAGAAGATGGAAGCCGCTGGGCGAATGTTAAAATGGGCGGTTGAGCTCAACATGTTTGATATATCATTTGAACCGAGGAAAGCCATTAAGGGGCAAGCCTTGGCTGATTTCATAGTTGAACTTACTCGGCCAACCATAGAGCCCAAATCTGATCCAGCTGAAGGAAGGAAGCATTGGACGCTCATGGATGATGGATCGTCCACAGTCAATGGATGTGGGGCAGGAATCATTTGTCAATCTCCCGAAGGGGACAAGTTTGAATATGCATTAAGATTCCAATTCAAAGCGTCCAATAACGAAGCTGAATATGAAGCACTCTTGGTTGGAATCAAAATGTGCAAAGCGGCTGGAGCTGTAGAGATTGAGGCCAAATCGGACTCTCTCTTAGTTGTCAGCCAGGTCAACGGAGATTTTGAATGCAAAGAAGCATCAATGAGCAAATATATGCGACTGATCAAGGATGAGATTGAGCCATTAAAACGATTTGTGCTCGACCAAGTACCAAGGTCAGAGAATCATCAAGCAGATGCTCTCTCGAAATTGGCCAGCTCGGCTGAAGGTGATGTGCCAAGAACAGTTTTTTGGGAAGTCAAACCCAAAAAGAGCATCGACCAAGAGGACATTATGTTTCTCAGCCGAGGGACAGTCTGGATGGAGCCGAACATAGAATACAAGAAGACGGGACGATTGCCTTCAGATCCTGTAGAGGCCAAGTATGTGAAGGCCAGAGACAAGTGGTTTGAGCTATGGGACGAGACACTTTATAAGAAGTCATTCAACCGGCCTCTGCTCAAGTGCGTCACCAGAGAAGATGGTCTGGGGGTTCTGAAAGAGCTCCATGAAGGTGCTTGTGCTTCTCACATTGGGGGAAGAGCCTTAGGCAAGAAGGCTTTAAGGACGGGGTATTACTGGCCTACCTTAAAGGAGGATGCTTTAGTCTATGCAAAGAAGTGTGACAGTTGTCAGAAGCATGGAAATGTGCATCAGAAGCCGTCCAACTATTTGACCCCCATCTTGTTCCCTCTGCCTTTTGCCAAATGGGGCATGGATATCTTAGGACCTTTCCCTGTGGTCGCTGGGCAAAAGAAGTTTGTGATAGTAGCAGTGGACTATTTCACTAAATGGATAGAAGCTGAAGCCATGCGAGGAATAACAACAAACGACGTCAAGGGCTTCATCTGGAAAACATTATAACTCGATTTGGCATGCCTCAGTCAATCGTCTTTGATAATGGTCCGTAGTTCGAAACGCCTAAGCTGAAAGAATGGCTATCAGAAAGAGAAATCAAAGCTCACTTTGCGGCAGTTGCCCACCCACAAGCTAATGGGCAAGTCGAGTCCTTCAACAAGATTCTATCAAATGGAATCAAGAAGAAGCTGGATAACGCCAAAGGGCAATGGGTGGAAGAGCTGCAATTGGTGTTATGGTCCATTAGAACAACTGCTAAGAACTCTACAGGCGAGACGCCTTACATGCTAGTCTATGGCACTGAAGCCGTCTTGCCCATTGAGGTTGAGGAGCCCACCCTACGAGTCATGTTATACACAGAGGATGCCAACTGGGCCGCATTGCGTACGGCTTTGGACCAAGTCCCAGAAGTCAGGGGCAATGCCTTGCTAAGAATGCAATTGTACAAACTGCGTATGGCTCGGGAGTTTAACAAAAGAGTTGTTAGACGACCGCTAAAGGTGGGGGATCTTGTTCTAAGAAAGATGGAAGCAGTTGGACGAGCTAAAGAGTTGGGTAAGCTAACACCAAATTGGGAAGGACCTTATCTGATTGTCCAGGAGATACACAGTGGGACTTTTCGTCTACAATATCTAGATGGACGACCTATTCAGCGTACCTGGAATTCAGACAACTTAAAGAAGTACCACGTCTAGCTCAGATCTTCGTCAGATTTATGTAGGGTAATTTGTAGTTACTCCAAAGTGCCACGGCACATGTTAGTAAGAAAAGAATTGTATACATGCATCTTGGCTTTCAGCCAAGCAAAATCCATATAATACAATTCCCATTTCCTTCTCTTTGGTTATATTCACCAAGTTACTTCACTTTGGGGCATTAAATCAGTTACTCGTCTAAAAGTGACAATAACTTGGACAAAAATACAAACAATAGCAGAACGTCAAAATTGCTCACATTTACGCCGAACATCACTCCCTCAAAGAGACCGGCCAAAAATATAATGCATATATGGCCGTCAAATTGACAAAACCTCTAGTAAGAGTAACGTCAAAGTCTCTGAGAGAAAGCTGGCCTGAAATAAGACCTTAGTAAAGGATACTTACTTTCAAAAGCACGGACAGCTAGGTAGTCCAGACCCTAGTAAGGGATCGCTACTTAATGACGAGTGTTGCTCCCTCAAGGAAGCCAACCAAAACATTCTTTGAACATGTATCTCAAGCTCGTCCATCAACTTCAGCAGGCTCAGCCAAGGCTGGCCGCTCTCCTTCTTGGACTTTGGCTCCCCTTCAATATACGGTTGAGCTAAGCCCAAGAACGGGGGGATAATAGAAGCCTATAGGACGAGCTAAAGAGAGCAGGTCGTCCAAAAACCAAGACCTAACCAATGGTTTGATAGGGCAGGACGAATGTTAGTAGCTCGAGTAAAACGGCTAGAACGTGGCTCAAAAAGGTTTTGGACGTTTTCCCTCTTTGGGCGAGACTCGTCTATATAAGTAGATCGTCCAACTACTGAGGACGAACCTCGCTAAATAGGACGAACCTCGCTAAATACTTAGTTACATTATGGGACGATTGGTAATCGTCCAAGCCTAGGATGGCAATCCTCTCGGTTTGCGAACCGCCCCAGACGAGTCTCTTTTGGTACTTGGATGCTTATGCATTTATCAAAGGCTCTAAATATTGTAGGCCGTCCAATAATATCAGGACGAGCCACATCGTCCGATTGTTCAGGACGAGGTACGATCGTCTAAAGCCAAGCACGCTGCTCTTTCATTAAGCATCTGTGCTAAACGTCCAACGATCATGACGAAGTTAATATTATACTTAGTCAAATTGGAATTCAGAAAGATAAAAGACAGGCAATTGGCAAAAATTCTCCTTCATATATGATTGATCAAGAATTACAACCTAAGAGCTGAAGAGTTAAAAATACAGTGACAAACAAGCCAAGAAACATGAAAATAAACCTAAACTTAGGCTTCGTCTTCAGAGCGAGTTTCTTGGTCGTCTTCTGGGGTCTCCACCTCAGCAGCAGCTTCGTCGTCTGACTCCTCAAACTCTGGAGGCTCCTTGGCACATACCATAGCCCAATGGACGCTCTCTTGATACTCCAGACGACGAATGAAGCTGGGGACCTCAGCTTCCTCAGCTAGCATCCCAAAGGCTTTGACGGCCCAGTCCTTGGCCGTTTCGACGACTTGTTTCAACCCTTCCTTAGCATCGTCGAAGGCCTTGGCCGCCTCTCTTTCCAGACGGGCCGTTTTCGCCCTTAGGAGAATATTCTCCCTCCTTAGTTGAACGGCGACGGAAAGAGCGGCATCCCTTTCACCTTTCAACTCGCAGAGAGAGCGTCTATGATCATCTTCGACGATCCCGCTCGCATACACTGACTGGTTGATTTTAATAAGATGCCTCTTGTTCTCAGATTCCAGGACTGCCGATCTCTTCTCTAAGGCCTCCAACGATTGACGATGAAGGGTGTTAGCCATCTCGATGTCATGGATGGCTTTGTCACCTGCCGTTGTAGCACGGTGGACGAGTTGCTTATTTTCCTTCCTAAGCTCCCTCGCCCACTCTTCCGTCGGCATCTGTGCGAGCAAAAAGCTGGAACAATGAAAACAAATCACGTTGTTAGACGATTTGCAAAGTCAAAATTTCTGCGAATATAAAACAAGGCAGGCCTAAAACAATACCTCGGCAGCAAGCTGGGACATGTAGCCCACATGCCCGGCGGACGCTCCTCTTAATCCTTTAATGTAGGATTCAGGGAAGCATTTGAAGAGCTCCTGCTTCAGCTGCTCTTTCTCCAGCCTTGACATTTTGGCGAAGGCAGGGGAAGACTCCTCGTCCGAATCAGCAGTGGGAGGAGTTGGGGGAATAGCAGGGCCTTTGCCCTTATCTGAAAGAGGGGGAGAGTCAATTATCTTGATAGGAAAGACGATGGCTTGCCTATCGGACGGACTCATGGACCGTCCACCGACCCGCACCGTCCTAACTATGTTGGGGTAATACGACTCACCAGACGAAATTGATGCCGTCCTAACAGCTAAAGGCATCTGCGGCACCAGCTTAGCCACCGAGCCGCTGAACCCTGGATAGTTCTCGGCAGCAGCTTCAGACTCCGGTGCAACCAAAGCCAAGGAGGACTCTGGGTTGATCTCAGTAGAGTTGGCCGGCAAAACGCTCAGCGGAACAGCTACATGTGCACCCTTACCTTCCTCGGCCGGGGCAACAGTCGAAGGTTCCTTTTTCAGAGCCTTGGCTGGTGGGGGAGGCATGTTTCTCTCCCCAGCCTCGCCAGCAGAAGCCGTCTTATCCGCCCCTCTTCCTTGTAAAACCCTTAGGCTTCTTCGCGAAAGGCCGGTCGGCCGGCCGTAGTTGGCCTCTTTTTGGACGAGGGCGACTTCCCAGGTGGAAGTTTGTTTGTAGGAGCATTTTTCTGCAAAATGAGAGACATCAACTCGATCGTCCAAAACAAAAACAAAGCAAAAAAGCACACTATTGAAAGTATTTCGGGCGAGGGTGGCCCGAAGAAGGTAGCCGTCCGAACATGGATGTTTCCAACTTCATGCTATCTTCGTCGAAAAAAGAAAAGAAAGATGATTTACAAACATCCAGACAAGTGCGGTCAAAGGAAGGTGACCGTCCAAGCCTGGACGTTCTCCTTCATTGGTTGACCCTCGTCCAAAAAATTGGATGCCAATTCCGGACGAATATGGCCCCAAGAAGGTGGCCGTCCAAGCCTGGACGTTCTCCTTCATTGGGTGACCCTCGTCCAAAAATTGGATGCCAATTCCGGACGAGTACGGTCCCAAGAAGGTGACCGTCCAAGTCTGGACGTTCTCCTTCATTGGGTGACGCTCGTCCAAAGATTGGATGCCAATTACAGACGAGTATGGTCCCAAGAAGGTGACCGTCCAAGTCTGGACATTCTCCTTCTTTGGGTGACCCTCGTCCAAAAAATTGGATGCCAATTCCGGACGAGTGCGGTCCCTAGAAGGTGACCGTCCAAGCCTGGACGTTCTCCTTCATTGGGTGACCCTCGTCCAAAGATTGGATGCCAATTAAGGACGAGTATGGCCCCAAGAAGGTGACCGTCCAAGTCTGGACGTCCTCCTTCTTTGGGTGACCTCCGTCCAAGAATTGGATGTCAATTCCAGACGAGCTAGAGTGATACTCGGGAAAAAAAAAATATTAATTAATTACCAATGTTTCTGTCCTCTTCTCGGCACTACTCTTTGCATATTCCTTCCACAGGTTGTCTGTAAATTTGGACATGCTGATATCCCCCGTCCAAGATGCTTTGAGGCGTTGTCTGGCCGAGTCTGCAAAGAACAAAAATGTGTTCGTCAAATGAATTATAGACGAAGAGTTTTACTTGGGTGATTTCAAATATATACCATTATCATCGGCCAACCGCAAACCGGCCGCAACCAAGAAGTCGTCTTGGTAAAACATTTCCTTAAAGGGTATCCAGTTGGAGGGCCCTTTAAAAGATCGTTGGCCGGGCCTAGAGTACTCTTTTGTTCTGAAGTACTCCACAACTTCTTCATCGTAATTATCCTCCAGGTCCAGCCAGGACTGCTTCCGTCCCGTATTCCTGACGGACCTATTATGGAATCTATAGCTCTCAGTAGCCGAATCATTGGCCGCCTTTAAACATATGAAATCGGCTTTCCAATCATGCATCTTCGAAGGCTTCCCCCAAGCCGTCAGGAAGCCAGGGCGGTTGCAGATGCTGAGCCATGTCCCGTCCACGGCCCCAGGTACCTTGGCCGCATAATGGATGTGGGTAAAGGCCGGAAGAGAAAGGGCTAGGCAGCGTAGCTCGCAGACGGCAATAAACGTCAGGACGTTGTGCCAAGCGTTTGGGGCCAATTGATTATGGCCGATGTGGTAGTGCTGCAGCACTTGTTCTATGAATTCATGAAGGGGAAACCTCAATCCCGCATCTAAGGCCAGTTTATAGACAGCGAAATGGTTCCTGGAAGCACTCAGGATCGTCGCGTCTTTATTAGGAATGACAAAGGAAAAGCCCGGCATGGGCATGAAAGACGATAAGTAATTAGGGTCTGGTCCTAGTTTCTCGAACCACTTACGGTTGACCAAAATGAAGCCAGGGTCAGAAAGAGGACCTAAACGTCTTCTCATATCTGACGAGGTAGTAGAGGCCTCGTCAGATTCTTCGGCAGCCTCAGAATCGCTACCATTATTACCTTCGCCGATCTCCTCCATATCGGCGTCCCTGCCAGAAGTACTGGTCTCAGGTCTTATTTCAGAGTCTTCTGCATCATGGTCAAAAGGAGGCCTGCCCAAAGGTTGAGCACTTTGAACCTCTCTTGTCTCATCTGGCACACGTCCAGTGGATTCCTCCATATCCGAGCTACTTGACGGGATTATCGCTTTTCGTCTTAGACGGGCCGTTTGCTTGACGCGCGCCAGATTACCCTGCACAGGTAAAGACTGGGTCGTCTGACTTTCTCGGCCAAAACTATGAAAATATATGTACTCGGCCAGAAGAGGCCCAACTCTAGAATGCGCCGAAGAAGAAGTATCGGTTCTAGGGTCAAGACAAGCTCTTGGTCGGCTAGGATTATTTGACGAAGATGATTCCATTTTATTGATTTTCTAAGAAAAAAGAATGAAAAGATCAAAGAAACGATACCTGCTAAGAACGTCTCGGCTATTCGGTGAAGAACGCTGAAGCTGGACGGTCTCTCTCTCTCTAGGAAATTCGCAGAGCTTCTCTCTCTAGAAAAATTTGTTCGAAGTGTTAAATGATTAAATGTCTTCACCCCAAGGTTATTTATAGAGGAATAAGAAACCTGCGGAACCGGTCAAGAATGACCGAAACGAGAATGCAACGGTCGAATATGACCGGTAGAACCTAGAAAAAGGCGCGTCACTTCATTTCAAATTGAGCTACCCTGAGAGTAAAAGGGCCTTAACCGTCAGATGGGCCAACTGTAAAGGCCCTTTTAGGGGCAAATGTTGTGGTCTAACATCTACGGCTCTCTTAAAGACACTTGGGCTCATCAGAGCCGTACACGTGTCACCTTAGTAAAAAAAAGAGAAAAGCCTTGAATCTCTAGGCTGCACTCAGCTGAGTTAAAAGGTTTAAATCCTGGCCCATCAATCAGAGCCCAAACAGTGCAAGATGGCTGAAGGAGAGTGGTTAATAGACATCCACCAGTCATGGTCTGCCACGTGTCATGATCTGATTCCTCAACCAATCAGAGGCCGCTATTGTAGGTCAGTTTTTAAGGTTAGCTGTCAATGTGCTATCACTATAAATACTCCAGAAATCAGGAGAAAAGATATTGAATGCAAACAGTGCAAAGTTACTCTGATAAAATACTCTCTCACTTTCTCTCTCTCTCTCTACATTTTCTCTCTCAACTCCTGATATCTGACTTAAGCATCGGAGGGGAACCACCACCCAAACCTCCATGTGGGTCCCTTTTTGCAGGTTCGGGAGAGAAGCCTAGGCCAAGGACAAAGCTGATTCAGTCATCATTGGACAAGTCTCCAACTGAAGAACACTCAAGAACTACTAGTTACTTGCTGGACAAGCAAGCTCGACTTATAGCTTACTTGTCGGACAAGTAGACGAAACAATTATTATATTTATTATTACTATTATTATTATTATTATTATTATTATTATCATTAATATTATTATTATTATTTGATTATTATTATTATTATTATTGAAAAATTTATTAAAAAGGATGTTAATTAAAAATTCTATTATGACTTCTATATCAAGTAGCTACTACATCAAAATGAAGCTCCCTCCAATTCTTTTTATTCTTTCTGTTTTGAATATGCGCTTTTGCCAATGAACTTTTTATTCCTTGAACATCTTTCATTGCAAATTAGTAAAATTTATAATGAATAGGTTATTAATAAATTACTCATTCTATTCAGACGAGTCAAAAAGATCTCACATGACCCTATTTTTTCTTATATATTGAAGAATTTAGAAAATTTTTTCTAATTATGAATAGTGTCAAGATTCTAAATAGGAAGAACAAAAGGAAATAGAGGGAGTATCTTTCACCATAGCTCATTCATGACCACATTAATTTACCATAAGCGGATAGGCAATTTTCTAGCTGTTGCATTTTTATGGGCTCGCTATTTTTCCAAAAAAAAAAATATTGGGGATAGAAAATTTCCTGACGTGCCATTAAAGATGTATAAAACACAATAATCTTAGATTTTGGTTCACTACTTTTCCCTTAGAAACATAATATTACTTCCTCCGTTTCTTTTTAATAGTTACACTTTACCTTTTCACGCTTGCCAATGTAATTGTTTGAACATTAATATCTCTAAATTTGCATTTGTAGAAATTATCAAAATTTGATTTTCTATACGTACTTATCGAGACAATTCAAAATAGATCCCACATGACTATATTTTTCCTTACCCATTAATCATAACTGATAGTCAATCATAAATCTGTGAATAGTGTCAAAACTCAAAGTGTAACCATTAAGGCCTAAAGGTTGAGGGAGTTCAACCAGTTGGTTTGCTTCCCTTTAGGTTGGTTTTTAGGTTATAATTGAAGTTTCATGAATATAATTACTTACTTAGACAAAAAAGTGTAACCGTTAAAAAGAAATGGAGGGAGTAGATAATTAAGTGTAGATAGTTCATCAAATGATAGTTTAAGTCAACCTTTTAGTTGATAAATTTAAATGGAGTTACACCACATATAGTTGAAACTAAATATGTTTTAATTATTTCATGCAAGTGAATTTGAGGTGAAAATAATATTAATTCTTAATGTATATATTTTTTCTAGAAGGTACAAATAAAAGATTTGGTGATGACCCTTAAAGGAGAGATTTATCAAAAATAAATGAGCAAAAACAAGAACCTATTGGGATAGATAATCATACCATGTAACAACCTCGGACCGAAATATCATAATAACAAAGTTTAGAAAGTTTAGTTACTTGATTGGCTTCTCTGTAGATGTCAAATGAAACATACTAAAGGGGACGATGAGTTGGTGATAATCATCAATAATGTCGTGAAGGCTTCAAGGACACTAAGATGATCACTAAGGCTTTGTTCTGTTCAACTTATTTTAACTTATTTCAGAAAAAATAAGATCTTATAAGATAAGATTAGATTAGATAAGATAAGATTAGATTAGATAAGATAAGATAAGATCAGATAAGATCGATAAGATAAGATAAAATAAAATGTTAGTCACACACAATAAACTATCTTATAAGATAAGATAAGATAAGATAAAATAAAATATTAGTCACACACAATAAACTATCTTATAAGATAAGATAATATAAGATAAGATAAGATAAGATAAGATAAGATAAGATAAGACAAAATAAGTTGAATCAAACGGACCCTAAAAGATGTTAAACACCGTAGGTTATTTGTCACTAATGAGATTAGAAACTCCAAGTTCCTTGGCCGTAATAATATCGTTACAGACAGCAGCAATGAATGGGGCAGTCGATAAAGCATTATCTATGGTCTACATGAATAGTTAATATATAGGCCGAAGAGCCCTCAAAATCAAGTTTAATAGTGTCCGATAGTGGAGGATGTCATATGACATTGATGATTCGTTGTACTTTTTTTAATCAATTGCATTAGGAGTAGGGGTGCAAATCGAGTTGAGAAGCTCGCGAGCAGCTCGACCTCGACTCGGTCAAAACTCGATCAAAGCTCGACTCGAGTTAGCTCGAGCTCGCTCAATTGAGCTCGAAACTCGATAACCTTGCAAGCAACTCAATTTTTTTCAATTAATTTCTCTTTGAAATAAAGAAATATATTAGCACTCATTAAAAATAAATTGATCTAGTATAAAAGGAAAAAAATTGTAAAGAAAATAAGATAAAATAATCAAATGCCTAGAATATAAAGTGAACCGAAACTTTAAACGAGTTGCTCGTGAGCAGCTCAACTCGACTCGAAACTTAGCGAGCACGAGTCGAGCAACCCTCTGCTCGTGATCGACTCGCTCGATTAGCACCCCTAACTAGGAGCTTCCTATTCCATATGGTAACAAAGGGCTCAAGCGAAAATTCCAAGATACGTAAATCAAACAAGATCCCACATGACTATAATTTTCTTAAGAAGATTCAATATTATTTCAAATAGTTTCAAGATTCCAACTAAGAATATCAATAGAAAGCGGAGGGAGGATCTCTTATACCCATTCGCGCAAGCACTTATGAGTTATAGAAGTTGGTAATTTATTGTATAACCTGCCAAAGTTGAACACTATCATAAAGCCAAGCAGCAACAACAAAAAAATAGTTATATGTTCATCTTTTCAACAATGTTTATTGTGCCAATCTATGTTTTGAATAAAAAATTCTCTTTCAACTAAAACTCCAGCTACCCGATAGAGTTCATGTTGTTGGATTATGCTCCAAAATTAGTCAAATAGTTTTCCTAATAGTTAGGACTAGTTGCTAATAATTAGTTAGTGGGCTAACAAGTAGTGGTCTACATAATAGTCTATTTAGTGGGATAGCAAGTAGTGGGCTACGTAGTGGGCTACGTAGTGGGCATGTTCCTAATTTTTCTCTTTAGTGGCTCATAGTTAACATGTTATTAGTAGTGCATTGTATACTTATTTAAAGGCGGCTTTGTTTATTCATTCACGAGTGAAAAATATATAAAAATGTAGTTTTTTTTTTATTTCTCCAAGTTTCTCTTTTTTCTCTTCTAAAAATTCTACATGGTATCAAGAGCATCAGGTTCGATCATCAAAAATATTAGAAAGAAATGAAGAAGAAAAAGAAAAAGAAAGGAGAGAAAGAGGAAAAAAAAAGTTAGGAGAGAAAATTATAGAAACAAAAAAAATTGTGAGTGTGTGATCAACCATGGTAAGTAATGGTTTATTAGATGTGTGGATGGGTTCCCTTTTAGCCCATGAAATTAATTTTGGTTACTATAAAAAAAAAGAGGGAGAAAATATTTAGAGTGATGGGACAACCTTCACAAGAAAATCAGATAATTGGCAATCTAATAATGGTGGAAGTCGTAGTCAACGCATACATGTTTTACGAAATTTTAGTAGTGGGTCAAGTTTGCAAGACTACATCGAAGAGAGATTATGGAGAGAAGTGCTCCATTAATTGAAGGTTGATGAGAAGTGCATCAACAAATTAGAAGATAATAAGAAGTGCATTACACTAGGAAGAGAAGTGCTTCCATGTCAATGGAGAAAAAAAATTTGAAGGTCCATCATGCGGGAAGAATTACCAACAAGCAAGATTGTGACACAATGTTTAATGTTGGCTCTTACAAATTTTGGAGCAAGGGGGTGTGTCGGATTATGCTCCAAAATTAGTCAAATAGTTTTCCTAATAGTTAGGACTAGTTGCTAATAATTAGTTAGTGGGCTAACAAGTAGTGGTCTACATAATAGTCTATTTAGTGGGATAACAAGTAGTAGGCTACATAGTAGGCATGTTCCTAATTTCTCTCTTTAGTGGCTCATAGTTAACATGTTATTAGTAGTGCTTTGTGTGTTTATTTAAAGGGTGCTTTGTTTATTCATTCATGAGTGAAAAATATATAAAAATATCGTGTTTTTAATTTCTCCAAGTTTTTTTTTCTCTTCTAAAAATTCTACACACGTCTGGTTATGACGAGGCCTAGGTGGGAGCACCAAATTCCAATCTACATTGTATAAAATTCTCACAAGTCACATTTTATGGATTCCACTTAGCTGCGTTACCATTTACCTTGCTGACAAAGTAAGTGAAGAGTTAAAAGTATAAACAGGTGGCAAGCTGACAGCGTTGCAAATATTATCATCAAACATGCAACTTATATGGAGTACAATTCCATGCCATTGACAATAATTTAGCTATCGATCGAGATATTTCCACCTAAGAGCATTTGATAGTGATACCATTTACGTCACTCAAAAAAATGATTAATCTCCTTCAGAAATGTGGCGGCAACATATGCATGAACAGGTGAAAGCACAAATGATTGGAGGTCAGATATGTTTGATTACGGAAGCAATAAAAACACATCGCATCAATGGCTTTAGGAGCGTTTACTGGCTCTTGTACTGTTGGCCGGTAATGTCAAGATTAATACTTAATTATAATTTGCTAAATCCTCTCATGCTGATTTCTACCATGCATCCGGATAACTATATGTCAAAGGACCAACTCAACCAAAAGCTTAAGTTGATGGTTGGAGTTCCAGGAATAGTTTTATTTTCTATCACGCCCCCTCACGCGAGAGCCCATTGAGCTTGAAGTGTGGACACAACACAGGCATCCCTCATACCTGGCGCTAAATATTCCACTTTAAAAGGAGAGGTGGATGAGATTTGAACTCGTAACCTTTATGTCACGCTGGCTCTGGTACCATGTCAAAGGACCAACTCAACCAAAAGCTTAAGTTGATGGTTGGGGTCCCGAGAATAGTTTTATACTCTATCACTATAAACTATGAGTATCATGATACATCCAAAACTATTTTGTTTATATTCAGAGCTTAATTTTTATCAATTGTTTGTATTGTGGAGTTCTAAATGAGCAAAAAACCAGTTTCAAATGTACTCCTTGGGCCACGCTTTTTTCTTTCCTTTGTTGGAGAATATGGATTAGAAGAAACCAGTGGGTGTTCAGTAGTAAGGATCTAAAACTAGAGCACTTTTGGCACCAATCTGTTTTCCTGGCTACTGAGTTTGCTTGCTTAAGACCTAATCCAACTTTAATTCTTAAAACCGTTAATCCTCTCCAAATTTCTCAAAACCATGAGTTCACTATCATAGTCAATGCATCATTTTGTGCTACTAAACTTCATGTAGGAATGGGAGCCATATGCAGGAGTAAATCAGGTCAATGGGTGGAAGGAATCTGTGCGAATATTATGAGCAATGATGCCAATCTTTCCAAGATTATTGCAATTATGGAAACACTGATTTGGATTAAGAGAAAACAATGGTCTAAATGCCTCATCCTCTCAGATTCTTTGGTAGCAGTAGATAATATAAATGGGAATACGAGTATCAGAGATCGATATACTCATTATACTACTATTTGCAGGGAGTTATTGCAGGAGGGGCGAGTGAACCAAGTTCAAATAGTGGAGCGGGATCAAACTCAGGAAGCAGACACTTTGGCTAAAACAGTTCGACAAGGGAGTATGGAGGTTAATGTATTCCGCCAGTTTTCCAAATCTCCTTGGGTGAAATTAAACATTAGTTTAGAAGAAACTGAGTTTGAACATTTATGTAGTTGTTGTAATGAAGGGAGGACAACTCCCTATGCTACTTAGTTCTAAACTTGTAACTTGTTATTAGTGTTTCAATATTATGCCCCTTTAACAAAAAAAAAAAAAAACGGTTTTTTCACCAGGTACCCCTGTGGTATTTGAAAATTCATGGGGTGCCCATATTGTTTCAAAAATGCATCAAGTAACCTTACTATTTCAACAAAATGCACGAGATGCCCTTAATGACTAACGGTGTCAAGTTTTCGTTAGTCATTAATCCTAATTAAGCCTTCTAACCCTAATTAAGCCCTCCAACCATAACCCCTAACCCCAAAACCCTAACCCTAACCCCTAACACCTAACCCCCATCCTAAACCATAACCCTAACCACCCAACCACCACACCCCCGCCCTCCCACCCCTTCCCCCACCTCCGCAGCCGCACCCACCTCCCTCCCCCCACCCCCGTAGCCCACCCTCCCCCCACCCCCGCTGCCCCCGGCCCCCATCCCGCACCCCCCCACGGCCCCCTCCCCCACCCCGCGGTCCCCCTCCCCCGCATCCCCGCAACCCCCCTTCCCTCTTCTTCTCTCCTGCTATGGTAATTCAACTTTGAACCATAATCAAATCAAAACTCCCGAATTACTCTCTTCCAACTTCAACTACTTTCTTTTTCAATCTATAGAATCAAACTTGATCGGATGCTCCAATTTTCTCAAATTCGATCGTTTTCTTCTAAAGAATATTTCTAAACGCCATCTTATCCTTGGATTTTCAGCTATGGTCAGTTCATACAACTGGGTTTAAATTAATTGTTGCAAGTTTGGGAATTTATTTTTGTAATATGCAGCTAATTTAATGGGTTAATCATAGTTTTGGTTGCTTAATCTAAATTGGGTTTGGAAGTTCAATGAAGAAGAAAGCATATGATGGGTTGTTGTTGGATGTTGGGGGTACACTTTTGCAACTCTCGTAACCAGTTGAACAGAGGGGGGTGCTGCAGGGGAGCCGAGGCCGCGGGGAGGGTAGAGGGGGGTTGGGGGTGGGGGAGGGGGGTGTCTGCGCGGGGGTGGGGGTGCGTGGGGGAGGGCAAGGGGGTTGTGGTGGTTGGGTGGTTAGGGTTAGGGTTTAGTGTGGGGGTTAGGTGTTAGGGGTTAGGGTTAGGGTTTTGGGGCTAGGGTTAGATGACTTAATTAGGGTTAATAACTAACGGAAACTTAACACCATTAGTCACTAAGGGCATTTCGTGCATTTTATTGAAATAGTAAGGTTACCTGGTGCATTTTTGAAACAAAAGGGGTACCTCATGAATTTTGAAATACCACATGGGTACCTAGTGAAAAAACCGAAAAAAATGGTACCATATATGTAATACTCAGTATATACTGTAAATATTCTGAATTTATCTCATGAATGTCGTCAGGGTAATTTTTTAACTTCGATCACTTTACTGAGGTCCGTCATTTTCAGATTGTTTACCTAGCTATAGAAATTTAGCCAAACTAAATTTTTTGAATATAACAAATAGTGTTATACTGAAATTTTATTATTTTTCAATCTCACAATTTGTGGAACAACCTGAAAAGTGTTTGTCCCTCCTTTTAAAGAAGTAACACCTGTTTCGCTTGGCTTTTATGTCTAAATTCGTTAAGATAATTTCTTACGCTGTAGTTTTGATTACTGTCATTTGATTGGATCATTGTATTTGTTGCCATTGATTTTTTTGAAGCGGTTTTGTTCCATTTTAGAAGGGAAATTTTTTTGCCCACGATTCGAATTCTCATCCAAATAATAAGTTGGGGAATTTTTCTCTTGTAGTGGTAGTGGGCCTCTAGACCTTTTGTTTTCTGAGTTGTAAGCCTTGTACACAACCTCTAAACTGGTGAATCTTGCAAGCTAGTAGCCTAGCAAGAGTTCGTCTTTCGATCAATTATTTCTACTACTTCAAAAAAAAGGGAAAGGCAAGACATACACGCTGTGTATGGAGAAACTTAATCCATAAATAATTATTGTGAGTAGACCTATTAAAATATGACTTGCTTTGAAAATCGGACCCGATTTCTTCAGTTTTGTGTGGGTTTTGAACAAGCTATTTTGATATAATCTGAAAAGACCTGAATCCAATGAACGAGTAATTTTTTTGGATATGGTAAGGGTTGAACCTGCCAACTTGATTGACACAAATTTTGTTTAAATTTTGAAAGAACAATAGCATATAATATAAGAATTTTAAGTAATCTAATTAAGGAAATATCAAAAAAAAAAAATATATCTAAATGTAATTAATGTTTACTATCATATTAATTTTAATATCTTTGATTTCTAATTATAGAACATTGTTTATACTACCATCATCAATGTAATTTTGACAATTTTTGTTGTTTAAATCGTACTTCAATCCGTTTTTTCAGGATCTTCCTAACTGTTATAGTGTTCGGATAGATTTGACAAAATAGATTGAAGGGAAAAAGGTTGGAATTATTATTAACCCAAAGGGTTTATATTGTGCATCATATAAGATCTAACTTAGGTAGAACTAGGAAATCATATCCAACTTGGAAAACATATCCTAAACTAAATATAAACTAAGAAATATTATCTCTAAATAAACACTTCTAGATATGTCTAGATAGACGCTTCTAGATAGACAGATTTAGAAAATACTCCTAAATTTATCCTAACACCCTCCCGCAATCATAACATCGTTAATATGCACGTTGCAATTGGAGATAAAAATAATTATTAAAAATATATAGTATGAGTAATAGTTGCAGATCAATTAGATGAGTTGGAACTTGTCTTAAGTGAAGTTGATTTACAAATTATTGATGTCGGCTTCAAAAAATTGTAGGTTTTTCTGGAGCAAAACCAAGCTCACATCAGGTGATGGATTTTCTCGAGCAAAACCATGCTCACATCATATTATAAAACCCTTGTCTCATTGCACAAGGAGAACCAACAAATCCTATCCCATGAAACAGGGAGAGCCGAAAAAGAAGCCCTATCTCATGACATAGGGAGAGCCTAAAATTTGTGTGGAGGGATTTATGGTTAAGAATCAAGTAATTTAGATTCTTAATTGGTGGAGGGAGTTTATGGTTAAAAAACCAAGTAAGTTAGGGTCTTTAATTGGTGGAGAGATTTTATGGTCCAAGAACCAGATAAGTTAGGTTCATTCTGAATAGGTGGAGAGAGAGTTTATGGTCATCTTCAATAGAACGGAAGGATGAGAACCAAATCCCAGATAATCGGAAAAAAAAAATCTCTAAACTAAGGGGGAAATCCAGCCGGTGGGTTTAAAACTCAAACGCACCGACAGAATAATTTTTTCGAGTTGTTACCTAAGATCTTAACTTGCTCTTAATACCATGACAAAATAGATTAAAGGAAAAATTGTTGGAATTAAGTGGATGATATTTCGAAAAAATGAGAGTCTAGAGAGAGAAACACTCCCTTCTCTCTAGAATTGAGAAGTTTTCATCTTTTTTTGTTATGGATACTCAGCATCAGCTGAAGCAATGGCAAAGGTTTCAAGGAAAGGCGGTGGTGGAAAGAAGAATAAGAAGAGTTCGAATCAATCCCAGAAATCGAAGGTGATAATGGTGCGAAAACCTCAATCGGGGGATGCGAAGAAGATGAAGAATGTGAATGATGTTCAAGGTATTCCTGCTCTCAGTTGGACATCTGTGGAAGATGACAGAGAATCTAGTGAATCCCTAGCAATGGATTTATCGAATCAGGACAGGGCAAGTTTTGAGGCTGCTAGAACTCGTCTTTCGAATTGGATTTCCTCGATTCAAACTCCGGTGAGACAATCTGGTCCTTCTCAAGTTAACCCTTTTCCCCACCCTATGCAAATTTTGAATAGTAATACTGGTAATGTTTGAAGTAATTCGTTGTTTGGACATCTTCATGAGGAGGGTTTAGATTTATCTAAGTCTATTAATGCTGATTTGACTGTTGATCATAGTGAAGTGATTAAAATCACTAGTGAGGATGTTGATCCTGAAATTGCGTATTGGGAATCTGCAATTGTATGTTACATATTAGGTGTTAAACCACCTTTTCGAATTATTGATGGTTTCATTAGGAGGATTTGGGGTAAGTTTGGAGTTGAGAAGGTGGCTATGATGAACAATGGTGTTTTTGTGGTAAGATTTAGAACTGTGGATGATAAAATGAAAGCTATGAATGATGGCCCTATAATGTATGACAGGATACCTGTGATTATGAGGGAATGTACACCTGATTTAGATCTTCTTAATGCTGATATTGAGGTGGTGCCAACCTGGATTAAGTTGCATGGTTTACCTTTAAAATACCGGGGTCAATCTTCTCTCAATAAGCTGGTAAGTAAGATTGAGAAGCAACTTAGAACAGATAGGGCTACTACACAGAAGGACATTCTGGAGTATGCTAGGATTCTAATTGAAGTGACTATTGGGCAGGAGTTTCCTAAGGTAATTACGTATGAAAATGAAAAGGGTATACTCATGACTCAGGCTGTTCAGTATGAGTATTTACCTATTTTCTGTGGAGATTGCAAGGGGATAGGACATACTGCAGAGGCTTGTAGGCATAAACGTGTTGAAGTTGCTAAGAACAGGATCAGGCCTCAGAACACTAGTAGAGAAATGCAAATTTGCGTCAGTCTATGTGCGTCGCACGCCAGAAGCACTGACGCAAATAGCCTATTTGCATCGCACATAAGAGAACGTGCGACGCAAAAAATGACAGTATATGGGTTATAGGTTCATTTGCGTCGGACTTTGATGAAAACGCAACGCAGATGACGAAAGTCATGTGCGTCGGACACAGCTAGAGTGCGACGCACATGGCTGGATCCCATGATTTGCGTCGCATGCTAATTGGATACGACGGAGATCGTTTTCGTCTAAAAGCTAATGACTTGGATCATTAAGTCATGTGCGTCGGACATTTGGGCCCGTCCGACGCAAATGATATTAGCCTGTTTTATATTTTTTAGACTTTCAAACCTAATCTCTTCCCCACACCACCAGCCGTTTTATTTCTCTCTCTCTCCCCAACTCCTCTCTCTCTCTCCAACTTCTATCTCCCTCCCCAAATCCAAATGATCCAGCCGTTTTATTCCTCAATTCATTTTCTAAGTTCGATTTTGGTACTTTTACTCTCTCTCTCTGTAATTTTGTTAAGATTTGAAGTATGGTGATTTTTAGGGTTTTGATTGAGTTTATTTGGGGGGTTTTTTTTGTGTGTGCGAGCCAATTCGACGGCAACGCCGTCTTCTCCGGTGGTGGTTTTATGCCAAGAAATTCCGTTTGTTCAAGCCACTCAGTCTGCGGATCCATGTTTTCGTTGCTAATTTTCGATGCTAATTTTCGTTGCTACATAATCGTGATGCTCAAGCTCTAAGATTGGTGGAGTGTTTCATGTTTGCTGCTGTTTCTAGATTGACTTATTTGCTGAGCAATTCGCTTGCTATTGAGGTTAGGTTTTTATTGGGTTTTTTTGTTTTTGTTATTAGTTTTGTTTTACTCCACTAATTGTTGTTTCCGAGGTTACTGATTGCTTTAGTGTGCATTTGCGTTATGGGTTTTTCTTCAATTTGTGTTAATTCAAGCGATTTTGTGCCGTTAACAGTGAAACAGATAAAAGAAGCAATTTTTCTCTCTCTTTTTTTTTTGGGTCCTTAATTTGCGCCCTAATTTTGTATGTTTTTGCTTTGTAGATTTTTTATTTTTTATCCGTGAGATGGAGCCGACGAGTTGAAGAAGAAGATCCAACTATTATATCAATGGTTCATATTTGCAATGGCTTTCATCCGTTTTCTGTAATAATTTTCTCTTTTATTTTCTGTAATTTTCTTTTTTGATTTTTTCTATAATTTCTGTATTTTTTTTGTAATTAGTGTTTGTAAAAAAACACTACTTCTACTTTTTTTTTGTAATTAGTGTTTCATTTTTTTGTTGAAATTTCCATTGATTTCTGTAATTTATGGCTCATGAAATTAATTTTTTTTAAAAAAAAAAATTAGCCATTTGCGTCGGATGAGGACTTATGTCCGACGCAAGACATTGCAATTAGTGTAAAAATAAGGCCCACAGGCAGCAGGGCGGCTTGGGTTGGCGGCACTCATACTGCGTCGCATGTTAGCCATGTGCGACGCAGATGAGTCTAGGTTGTAGCTTGGCATATCCCATCTGCGTCGCATGGTAGGTAGGGTCCGACGCAGATAGCTAATAAACTGCGTCGCGTCGTTGTCCGACGCAGATCCTGTATCCTGATCTGCGACGAGACTTGTGCCGTCGGACCCATGTCCGACGCAAATGGGCGCCTCGCATCCGACGCAAATCGTCAATTCTGTACTAGTGGAAGGTGTGGGTGCCAAAGAAAATTCCTGTTCCTAGTAATTCAAAGGAGGTTGTTTATGTGATTAAGGGGCCTAGAACTTTAGCTCCTATAGCTGAAGGTATGGCTGAAGGTGAACAAATGGAAGATGCAGAGGTTACTGATCAGAACATTCTGATTAGACCGGTTGCTGAAGTTACAGAACAGGTAGGTTTTGAAGGGGATGATGCTGATAAGTCTACTCAAGTTGGCCAAGAGGGTATGAGAATAGGGGGTATTCATTGTATAATCCATGGGGGGTGAGTATTGAACCTCCAAATGGATAATTTTGGTTTCTGGAACATTGGAGGCTTTAATAGCCCTCAGAAGTATGGTGATGTCAAATGGTTTCTTGATCATCATACTGTAGGTTTGTTTGGGTTGTTAGAGAGTTTGTTTGGGTTGTTAGAGACTAGAGTCAGGAGTAAGAATTTTGCTAAGGTGTTTGCTAGATTTGGTGGTATGTGGAGTGTTGCCACTAATTACCATTGTCATAAGGGAAGAAAAATCTGGTTGCTGTGGATTCCTTCTAAATTTGTAGTTAACATCCTTGACTGCTCTGCACAATATATTCATTGTGATGTTATACAAGTTAGTTCAGGTAAGCGGTGGTTTGTTACCATGGTTTATGGGTTTAATGATGGGAGTGATAGGATGCAGTTGTGGGCTGATTTAAAGAGATTGAGTAGAAGTGTGACTGGTGCTTGGGTGGTGGGAGGAGATTATAATAATGTTCTACAGCTTAATGAGAGAGGATTGTCTCTGCAATTACTCTTGATGAGGTGGTGGATTTTCAGCAATGCCTAAGGTATTGCAGTCTTCAGGAGCAGACTACTATTGGTCCATTTTTCACGTGGTCTAACAAACAAGATGGTGTTGCTAGGGTGTTCTCTAGGATTGACCGTGTGGTTGTTAATGATGGATGGATGGACTTATTTCAAGATTCAGTTAGTATGTTCTTCCCTGAGAGTTTGTCTGATCATTGCCCTTGTTTGGTTAAACTTTCTAGCCACATAAATACTAAACCTAAACCTTTTAGGTTTTTTAATATGTGGACTCATTCAGAGAGCTTTATAAGTAGAGTTCAGGAAGTTTGGCAGGAGGATATTCTAGGAGTCCCTATGTATAAAATTGTGGTTAAATTGAAGAAATTAAAGAAGTCTCTAAAGGAGCTGAATAGAGACAAGTATGCTGATATTGAGACTCAGGCTGATGAGGCTTACAAAAAGTTAATGCAAATCCAGCAGCAGGTGCATCAAGATCCTCTTAATCATCAGTTGTATGTTTTAGAGGATGAAGCTAGAGTTGAGTATGTGGAGCTGAATAAGGCTAGGTTATGTTTCTTGCAACAAAAAGTGAAGCAGGATTGGCTGAAGAAAGGAGACTCTAATACAGGTTATTGTCATGCCTGCATTAAACAGAGAAGATGCCAGAATAAGATCTGTAGAATTAAAAATTGTTCTGGTGAGTGGAAAGAGGGAGGTGATGAGATAGAAGAAGCTTTCTTGGAGTTTTATAAGAAGTTACTGGGTACTAAAAGACTTTCAACTCAACATGTGAGTAGTAGTGTCATTCAAGAAGGAAGTGTGCTTAATGTGATTCAACAAGAGGGTCTGTGTGCTCCTTTTACAGGGGATGATGTTAAAGCTGCATTTTTTGATATTGAGGATAATAAGGCTCCTGGTCCTGATGGGTATACAAGCTGTTTCTTTAAGGTAGCCTGGCCTTGTATTGGGGATGATCTTATTGTTGTTGTTCTTAATTTATTTCAATCAGGTAAATTGCTTAAACAGTTAAATGCTACAACTCTTTGCCTTATTCCTAAAATTGAGCAACCTACTGATGTGTCTCAATTTAGACCAATAGCTTGTTGTAATGTTATTTACAAAGCTATCTCTAAAATGTTGTGTAATAGGCTAAAGGTTGTCCTTCCTAGCCTTATTGATCAGGTTCAAAGTGCTTTTGTAGCTAATAGAGTCATAATGCACAATATCTTTATATGTCAAGATATGCTTAAAAGCTACAAAAGAAAGATGCTCCCTGCTACATGTACTTTAAAAGTAGACTTGAAGAAGGCCTATGATTCCTTAAATTGGGAATTTATTAGAGAATTATTGATTGGGTTAAACTTCCCTGCAAGTTTTATTGGCTGGATTATGGAGTGTATTACTACTCCTTTTTCTTTGAGTATAAATGGAGGATTGTATGGTTTTTTCCAAGGTAAGAGAGGGATTAGACAGGAAGATCCCATCTCTCCCTTGATTTTTGTGCTTGTTATGGAATATTTCACCAGGTTGATGAAGAAAATGAGTCATAGGGAGGAGTTCAAGTTCCACCATAGATGTGCTCAATTGAAGATTCACTATTTAATTTTTGCAGATGATTTGATGTTGTTTAGTAAAGGGGATTTTAAGTCTGTGGTGCTACTTGTGAGAACTTTGAAGGCTTTTGCAGAGGCTTCTGGGTTTGAGGCTAGCCTTGATAAAACTGCCATATATTTTGGGAATGTAGTTGAGGTTGAGCAAAAAAGAATTCTTCAGGTGACTGGGTATAAAAAAGGCTCATTCCCTTTTAGATATATAGGAGTTCCTATTACTTCTAAGCGTCTGACTAAAGCTGATTGTGATGTTCTGGTTGATAGGATGGTAAAAAGAATTATGAGTTGGAGTTCAAGACACCTCTCTTATGCAGCAAGAACTACTCTTGTTAATGCAGTCCTTATGAGTTTACATACTTATTGGGCTCAAATTTTCTTACTGCCTAAGTGTGTTCTTCATTGAATTATTCAAGTATGCAGGGCATTTCTTTGGGAAGGCAAGATAGTTTTGAATAAAGCTCCCCCTGTGGCCTGGGATTGGGTGTGTAAACCTAAGAAGAATGGTGGTTTAGGAGTTCAGGATTGTTTAATTTGGAACACAACAGCAGTTGGTAAGTTTGTGTGGCAGATTGCTCAAAAGCATGACTTGCTCTGAATTAAGTGGATTCATAGTGTATACTTAAGGGACTCAGATTGGTAGGCGTATCAAACTCCCACAAATGCTAGTTGGGTTTGGAAGTGCCTATGTAAAGTGAAGGAAGTTTTCAGAGCTGCATATAATACCAACAGTTGGTTAAATGGCAGCAAGTATTACTCAATCAAAGAAGGGTATCAATGGCTTCAAGGTTCTCAGGAGGTAGTGCCATGGCATCATTGGGTGTGAAATTCCACCAACATTCCTAAACACTCATTTATTGCTTGGTTAGTGGCTCTAGGTAAGCTCAGAACTAGAGTTGTTTTGGCAAGAGCTGGTATATGCCATACTACAACATGTCTGATGTGTAATGTAGGTGAGGATTCGTGTCAACACCTCTTTTTTAATTGTCCCTGCAGTGTTCATGTTTGCAATAGGATCATGGGGTGGATTGGGGTTAATACTCTTGGTCAGGAGAACTTGTATATTGTTTGGAAAAAATGGGGAAGGAAATTTCATAGTAAGAAGCGACATAAGCTCTGTTATTCTGTCATTGTTGCCTTGGTGTATCATCTGTGGAAAGCTTGTAATCATGCTCTTTGGCATGATGTTGTGATGTTACTTGATGTAATTGTCAAGAATATTCAGTTGGATATCTGTGGCAGATTCAAAAGTCTGGTTGATGTTAAGTGGAATGTAGATGATAAATTGTGGTTTTAGCAGCTAGTTAGCTCTTGTAATAATTAGTGGTGTTTTGTGTTTCTTTGTCTGGTTGTCTGTGTGTTGGTAGGTGCTTTGTTGCTATTGCAGTGTGTTGTATTGCAATGGTTTAGGATGTATTGATGGCTTTGTTTTGCTTTGGTAATCTAATTCTTACATTTTACCAAAAAAAAAATTTGTTGGAATTATTATTAACCCAAAAGGGTAATTATAGTATATCATATAAGATCTAACTTAGGTAGAACTAGGAAACATGTCCAACTTGGAAAAATATATGATCATAAATTAAATATAAATTAAGAAATATTATCTTTAAATAAATACTTGTAGATGTGTCTAGATAAACACTCTTAGATAGATAGATTTAGCAAATACTCCTGAATCTATGACAACATATCATAATAGAAATCAAGACAACGAGGAGAGAGAGTTGAAACTTGTGTATGTTTTATTTAGAATAAGAGAGAGATGTGGTTGTGACATAGTGTAGACTTATGTGGGTTCAACATATAGGGTAAATTATTATGGAAAGAAAACAAATCTTTACGAATAAGGAATAAAGTAGAAGTAGGAACATATTTTGAAAAACACACTTAAACGGAAACCATGAAGATCTTTAGAAAATGATGAAAGGAGTATACATTACCAATATGATTGTTATATTATGCTAAAGATGCCATAATAGTTATATAAACACAAAAATACTCATTTACTATGAAAAATTAAAAACGAAAAAAGTTAATCAAAAGGCATCATTGACTCGTATTTTGATCATGATCCAATCTGAAACCCATATGAACCCGTATAAATCCAACCTATATTTATCCGACCTGTATCAACTCGAACGAAATTTTTCAAGCCCGAACATGACGAGCCTGACCCATATGACAATTTTTTTTGAGGGAGACCCATATGACATATTTAGTCGTAAGGTGCTACGACTATATCTGTCATAGTACTGTTCTGGTTGTAGAACATATGGCGGTTTTCAAACAGGTCCGCCAAGAGTGGAGTGGGCGTCCGCTAGTGAATAGCTGCAAGGAAGCAAACGTAAACTACCCTCAGGGGGATGTGAGGAAACCCCCTCCGACGCTCAAGTCAGTATTATGCCCGCAAATGATTTGGAGAGAGAAAATAGAGAGAGAGAAAGAGAGAGAGAAGAATATGGTGTTTAGATTATACATGCAGAATAGTACCAAATGGCTATTTATTGAAATTCTAACAGGGTGCGTAATCGTTATACACGTTTATGGATGTGATATGCCTAACATAGGGAAAGATTTCTCTATTTTATCTCATTATATGGCCGCCAACAGTGTTGTCGGACAATCTTCAGTGAACTAATCTCAAGCGTTGCTATGATTATCTTTTGTTCGCATCCTCGTTTAATGTTCGCAGACATGCTCACATGTCCGCTAGCATATATATTTGGGTTATACCCATACAACTAGGCCCCCGCAGCATTGTTGGGAGTCGTGACCGCTAATGATGTTGTCCTGGACGCGAGCAAATTTGTCGTACTTTGGTACGTTTGAAGGTTAAAGTTACTGGATGCCACGTGTCGCTTCAGGGATTCGAAGAATTTCGAAAAATTAATCATTACTTTTTCCCGAAAATCCCGCCTCTTTCTTTATTAGGGTCGTGCATGCAGGTTACACTTGGCCTTCATCTGAGTGAGGAGTTGAAAGCACTAATGATCTTGTCGTTGATTCGGCGCATATATAGGACAAATTGTCCTTTCTCGGTTTTCTCACCTTTTCCCTCAACTGCTTCCTCTTCTTTCCTTATTTTGTCTCTGGTTTTATGACGAAGTACCTCCATAACGACCGAAGCTTCATTTACTCAAAACTTGAACATTCTTTGCTCAAATTGCTCCGAAAAGTTACTACAAACCTTAGCCATCACTTTCCGGAACCTGTGCTTCAAGAATTTTGCATTTTTTCGTCATTTATTTTCTAGGTAGTCGAGGGTTTGCACTTTTGCTTTTTCCGGTCACTTTCCGGTTAAAGCTTGAGACTTTCTGCAATCTTCTGCCTCGATAATCTTCGTCGTTATTTTCTGGTGGCTTTTGGTGAAATTTGGAGCTGACTTTAGCCGGCGACGGTTATTGCCTGCTTTTATTTTTAATTTTCTTTGCTTCCGACTACAAGAAAATTGATTTTTGGGAACGAGAAAAGTCGTTGCCAAAAATATTTTCCGCAGCGAAAATGTATTTTTAGCAACAAATTAGCTCCGTTACGGCAGATGCCGTTACTAAAAGTTTCCGCAACAACTTATTTTCGTTGCCAAAAACGCGCATTTTTGCCAACAATATATTTGTTGCGAAAAACATTTTGTTGTCATATATATCTATTTAGAGGTAAGATTTGAATCATATTTTTTGCAACAAAAGTGATTGTTGCAAAATAAAATATCTTTAGTAACGAAAGGTTTTGTGGCTAAACATACATTTTAGCAACGAGCCTATTGTTGTCAAAAATATCTACCACATCTAGACCCCCAGCAAATAACAAAATAAAATCATATATTGCAACAAGTTTATTTTCATATCCCTGCTCCTTATTTACACACTTGCAAAAGGCCACAATCAATCTTCACACTTTAAAATGAATCAAATGCGCTACTTTATTAATTAGTACCAAAAGACCACAAACAACTTTATTTGCATATCCTTACGTTCCATATTATTTGTTTCCACAAAAGACATAAACTTCTCACTTATAATTTAAGCATACACAACCAACACATTTGTTTTTTAAAAAATTTGGTAAGATAAATTACATGAATACCCTCTCACAGGGCACCTAAATACAACCTACCCCAAAGCCCCCCAAACCCCCCTTTGATGAGAATTGAACCCACAACCTGCGGGTGGAAGATGAAAGGGCTTACCACCCTTCCACTCCCTCATTCTCAAAATGCTAGCTAGAAGAGTTGAACATCTGACCACAAGTTAAATGACCAACACATTTGTAATGGTGACTCAAAGCAATGCCCACCCTACTATCTACATCTTCAACTGTAACTAGGGCTGTTCACATGGGGTGGGTCGGACCGGATTTTGGACCGGACAGGACCGGACCGGAGATTCCGGTCCGGTCCCGGTCCGTGAAAAGTGTCGATTCCGGGTTTTCGGTCCGGTCCGGTCCAAACTCGGAAAAATTCGATCCGGACCGGAAACCCAGAATTTTAGTATTTTTTTTTTGAAAAACTGCCAGCCCAAGCCCATCTCACTAAATGCCTAACCTAACATATTTCACTATCCCTCTCCCACTCCTAGAGAAACCCTAAAATCACTCTAACACCTCACGAGTCACGCCGGCGCGCCGACGCCACGACGCCGATCAGGCGACCGCAGCCACCGCCCGCCGTGTGCTATTGTTCCCCGTAAGTTCGGTTTTTCGGTTTTTCATTTCATCCAACACGATTTTCAGTTTTTTCGCCCTTCTTCTATATTCGATTTTCAGTTTTTTTTTTCTGTTTAATTGTATAATTTATGTTTTGGTTTTGTGTTTATACTTATAATTTAGACTTCGAGTTGTGATTTTGTGATTGCAAGATTATCCATTTCGTATATTTTTCAGTTTTTCATTTCTTCTAGTTTTTTTCCGCCCTTCTTCTATCTTCGATTTTCAGTTTTTTTTTTTGTTTTTCTGTTTTGGTTTTGTGTTTATACTTATAATTTAGATTTCAAGTTGTGATTTTGTGATTGCAAGATTCTCCATTTCATTTATCTCACTGTTTTCATATTTTTCTATTTTTTTTTTCGGTTTAATTGACATTGAGGCCTATCTGATTACTTATATACTCCCATAGAAAGTTCTGCTGGAATTTGTTCTTATTTCTCTTAATAAAAGTGGTTTTTATTCCCTTAAACCGGTTTTATTACTATTACTATTATCATCATGCAGTTTGTGTTCCAACAAGATTAAAGCTGCTCATTCTTTTAAGCTTGGCGTGATTTTTACAAGTTTGGTAGGAACAATAAAAATATGTGTTTGGTGACCTTGTAAAGTCAATGAGAAGTCTCACGAATACTTGCTACAGTTTCACTTATGTTAAACGAGATTAACAATCTTCAATAACACATCTTATGTTAATGTCAATCAAACAGTTTCACGAATACTTGCTACGGTTTCACTTAGCCTTAATCTTTTTTTGAACAAAGATTATCATTCCCGTCAAATGAGCAAAGTTGTGGAACAATTTTTTGATTGAGACAAGATTTGGCACAATGGATTCCTTTTCTTGCAAAGTAAGATATATTTTATAATAATTGATTAGTATATCATATATGCATTCTAATCTTCATATTACATACTTATGAATTAGTTAATATAGTACTTATATTAATCATGTAATTTCATGTAGATGGAAAGCTCCTAATCCAAATCTACTCAAACACTCTCGGATGCTGCTAGTAGGACAGATTTGGATGAGTCGCGCAAGTGCTTGCCTCCGGAGAAGAAGCTAGTGGAGGGACGCAAATATCTCGTCAGGAAAAGTAAGAGAAAAGCACAATATTGGGATTTCTACATTGAGTACTTAGAAGATGGAAAGTTACGAGCCGAATGTAAGTTTTGTGATAAGACTTTTGCTGCTGATGGTAATTTAAATGGTTCTAAAATGTTAAGAATCATGCTGATAAGTGTCTTGCTAATCCGGCTAACAAAGAGAAGGGTAAAGGAAAACAAAGTGAGTTGTTCTTTCAACCTGTAGATGGAGATGTGGAAAATGAGAATGGTGAAAGAAAGTTGAAGTATGGAACTGTTAATTTCAAAGAAGCAAGTTAGGGAAGCCTTAGTTCGTATGATTATTATTGATGAACTTCCTTTTAGATTTGTTGAGAAACTAGGCTTTAAGAGTTTCATGAGTGTTGCTTGTCCTGGATTTCATATTCCATCACGTATCACCATTGCTCGTGATTGTCTTCAACTTTATCATGGTGAAAAAACAAAGCTGAAAGAAATGCTTAAGAATTCCCAAAAAATTTGTGTGACAACCGACACTTGGACATCAATACAACGAATTAATTACATGTGTCTCACTGCTCATTTCATTGATAATGATTGGAAATTGCATAAAAAGATCATTAACTTTTGTCCAATTTCGAGGCACAAAGGTGAGGCTATTGGAAAAGCGGTTGAACATTGTTTGGAAACTTGGGGTATTGAAGATAAACTTTTCACTGTAACGACTGATAATGCTAGTTCTAATGATGTTGCTTGTGCACACCTTAGGAGAATGGTTCAAAGAACTGGATGTGTTGGTGATGGAAAATATTTGCATATTAGATGTATGGCTCATATAATCAATCTTATTGTATGGGATGGTATTAGAGAACATGGTGTGTGCATTGATAGAGTTAGAAATGCCGTTAAGTATTTGAAAAATTCTCCTGCAAGAATACAAAGGTTTAAGGATTTTGTTTCAAAAGCTAACATAGAATGCAAATCTTCTTTGTCTTTTGATGTCCCCACCCGTTGGAACTGAACCTTTACAATGTTGGACACTGCTGTGAAATTTCAACGTGTCTTTAATGGAATATCCCTACCTGATGGAGTGAATTTGAAAGATAATGAAGGCCCCCTGAACTTGATGATTGGAAAAAAGTGGAGAGGTTGGTAGTGTTTTTGAAAGGGTTTTACCTATTAACTCGTCGCATTTATGGTTCTCATTATGTGACTAGTAATAAAGGTTTGTTTGAGATTGCTCTTTTATATGATATGCTTAACAAATGGGAGAAAAGTGACGATGAAAATTTTAGAGCTATGACCTCTTCAATGAAAAAGAAGTATGATAAGTATTGGGGGGATGTTGAGAAGATGAATAAACTAATTTATGTTGCTGCAATACTTGATCCACATGCTAAGATGGCGGTAGTTGAATTGACACTTAGCGACATTTATGGTAAAGAAAGAGGCTCCATACTTGCTAATGATGTGAAAGAGTTTGCTTACTCTTTATTTGATGAGTATAGGAGATTGTATGCCTCTTTTGCTCCTCGAAGTGCACAAAGTAGTGATAATATGTCGCTTGACTCGAATGATGATGATCAAATGCAAGATGGACATGATTACATGAAACACCTTAGAGATCGAGCTAAAAGGTTGAAAGGGTCAAGTGGACATGTAAGGAGTGAGTTTGAGAGGTACTTAAATGAACAACTAGGGCCAGAGGAAGAAGAAATTGATGCATTGTCTTGGTGGAGTAGAGATGGACATCGATATCCTATTGTTTCACGCATGGCACGAGATATACTAGCTGTTCCATTGTCTACAGTTGCATCAAAATCTGCTTTTAGTGCCGGGGGACGGTGTCTTGATCCATTTAGGAGTTCATTGACTCCTAAGGTAATGCATCTTTGTTTTTTCATTTGCTAATAGAACTTGGTAATTTTATTTTGTTATGCGTTATACATTAATTAATACATTCATTGTTAATTTGATGTTTATACAAGACGGTCCAAGCTCTCATTTGCACACAAGATTGGTTTCGCGCTAAGGGGGTGCATGGAGTTTATGTGGAAGAAAATTTGCGAGACTTAGAGGAAGTTGAGAAAGGTGATTGCAATTTACAAATATTATCTTTTATTTTTGACTTGTAAATCTAACTTGTAAATCTATTACTGTGTTATTAATTATTTTTCCCTTCTTATTAACAGAGTTTCAAATTGAGCATTTGGATGATGTGGACGTACTGGACGATGTCGTATTTGTGGACTCGTTGATATGAAATATTTAGTTAATATTTATGTTAAAGACTTGTATTTGGTTTTATGTTTTTATGTTTGAAACTTGTACTTTAATGAAGTTATAAGACTAGTTGCATCACTTACATGTATGTTTCATATAACATATCTCCAAACCAGTTCCAAACAGGTCCAATATTCGCGAAAACAGGTCCAAATAGAATATTTAAAAGCCCAAAAAAAATATTTGAAAATCAGGTACACCAGGTCCGGACCGGGGACCGGACCTGATTTTTCCGGACCAGACCTGGATCGGACCAGACCGGAAAAATCGGGTCCGGTCCCCTGTCCGAAGAATCCCACAATTCCGGTCCACCGGTCCAGGCGAGTCCGTGCGGTCCGGTCTGGACCGGTGAACAAAAATATTTTCCGCAATAAAATGTATTTTTAGCAACAAATTAGCTCCGTTATGGCGGATGCCGTTACTAAAAGTAGATTGAAGACTCTCGGAACCTCCTACTTGTTTCCAATGTACTGGTATCAAGTCGATACTTCACTTGCTAGTGGAGGCTTTGATGTCTAGCTCAAGCTACTCAAGACCCCACTTAATGATATACAATTTCTGCAATACCCGTACAAGAACAACGAAAAAAATGCCCAAATCTAGAACTCTTCACAGCACAAACAATCTCGGCTAAAGATATCCACAATTACTCCAACAAACAACTAAATATAATCAAACCTAGATTTATCAATTTAGCAAAACCAATATTATAAACTTTTGCAAATTACCTATCAGAATTATTATAGAGCCTTTAATTTAAATTCATCTTCATGCATTAATCTATCCCCACATTTCAAGCAAAGCTACTACAAATCACATGTAATAATATGAATTTGTCATTCTGATAGAGTTAATTGCCAACTTATATAACTAAATCTTCACAAAATTCTTTAGATGTGTAACACAACTAAAAACAGAATATCATAATAATAACAATAATAGTGTTGTTTATCCAAATACAAGAAGCAACGAAAAAGTGATTGGACCAAGTAAGAGTTACAATGCGTTGAATTTTAGACCTACCGAGTCGCATACCAACCACCCCCTAATAAAAAGAATCATGGTCCTGTTGTGAAGGATGGGGTGTCTAAAGAAGCGCTACAGTAACCAAGCAAACACCAAATAATCAGAACGTAAAAGTGAAAATTATGATCAAAGATTCCTATAAAAAAACCTATTAGACCACCAAAATAATAGATTGTGAGCAAAACCTGATGGTTAGCCCAATATAATCGCCACCACTGGCTAGTGTTTGGGCTCAATTGCTCAGCAGCCCAATGAGGATCCTAAAAGCCTCTTAGAGCATGGGACAGGTGGCAGCAGTGGGTCCCACCTGTAAGTTGACCTAGTTACCAGTGTTTTGGGAGATCTCTAAGAAGGATGGAATAACCATTGCCTAAAAAGGGGAGCATGCCCTAAAGGCCCATCATAACAATGCTACTTGTTTGGGAAATCCCCAACACTATAAAAGCCAACTGCTTCATCAATGAACAGGTATTGAATTCTCACCTAGCAAACCAGAGCATCTCTCTCTAGACTTTATCTCTCTACCTCTATCTCAACTGACTTGAGCGTCGGAGGGGCGATCCCGGAACCACCCCCGGGGTAGTCTAACGTTATTTTGCAGGATTAAGGTGAACGGACATCGGAGCTCAGGTGAACGCTCTTGGGGCCCACATCAAACCTCACAACATATTAAAATCCTTAATTTCTTGACAGAAACAGTTTGGCGCCGTCTGTGGGGAAGTTACAATCAAAGTCGCTTCGCCACCGCTCAGTAAGAACCACTTCACAATGGCCCCAGCCAAGAGCACTCGCACCAGACAGCCCTCAGCACAGGCTCAGAGGTCCGAAAGGGATCCTTCACCATCTCACCAGAGGAGATCCGAACGGCCCAGGACGCCGACCGTTCAAACCCTCGATCACGAGGAGGATCAGTCAATCGAAAATAGACAGGATCCCCCACAGCAGCTACAGCACGCTGATCCCCATCCTATATCGGGCAGAGAACCAAGGCCAGCCTAGCCGACAGCGGTCGGGCCCGAGGGAGCATAGTCAGCACGATCGGCACCGATCCAGACAGGGAACGGAGCAGAAGCACGGGTCTAAAGGGGGATCCACGTTGCGGGGAGAGGAGACGCACATATCCAAATCACCCAGGGGCAACGTCGGGAATAAAACCCCTGACGCTCGGCTTTTCCTAAACGAGAAGCGCCTCAGCAAGGGCTTAGACGCTCGGCACATTCTTAACAAAAAAGCCGCTCAGCGAGAAGGGCGCGGCGACTCAGCCCAATCGAAGCCCATTCGGATCAACAGCGGGGCGCTTAAGTTCATGATCCCATTCAGCCAGGACATACTTGAAGCGCCCAGCCCTGGAAAGATCAAAACGCCTTCGATCGAACCATTTGCGGGCCTAACCGACCCGGACGATCACATGGCTACATACAAAGCGCAAATGAGCGTTCAAACTGGCTGTGAGGCCACTTGGTGCCGTTTCTTTCCCACAACTACGAAAGGGACGGCTCTAAACTCGGTTCCAAGAGCTTCCGCGGGGATCGTAACAGATTTCTCAGTGCTCGAGGACCTATTTCTTCACCAGTTTATCGCCGGAAAGAGGCAAAAGAAAACAAGTCTTCATTTGATGGGAGTCAGGCAGGAGAAGAATGAAAGTCTGGCCGACTACATCAAAAGGTTCAACGAGGAGTCATTAAAAATCTCTGATCTACAAGATGCAGTGGCGTTCGCCGCCTTAATGTCCCGGTCTTCAACCCGGGTCGGCTCGAGATGGTCCTTGGCTGAGAACGAAGTGAAAACCTTCTCCGAAGCAATGACTCGGGCGCAAAGATTCATCCAAGCAACCGATATATGTCGTCACTCAGACGATGGGAGCAAGAAGAGGAAAGAAGAAGGAAATCACAAGGACCGATCGAAGCAGCAGAAAACAGGTGGTCGGTCAGATAGGTTTAACGACCATGGCATCGACCCCCGATTCAACAAGAACAGAAGAGAAATCTACTTGGACATCAAAGATAAATCCATGATGCCCCGCCCACCTCCCATCAGAACGTCGGTCACTCGGCGAGACAAAAGCCAATGGTGCGAATTCCACAAAGAGTGCGGTCACACCACCAAGGATTGCAGGGAACTTAAGAAATCCCTGGACAACTTAGCTGACCAGGGAAAGCTGAACCGGTACCTCAAGCACTCAAGGGAGGAAAAGGGCAAACAAAAGGTTGGTCAATCCAACAGCGGGGATACCGAGGGCTTCATCGGGGTCATAGCAGGTGGCTTCGCGTCGGGCGGCCTGACCGGCCGCTCACGAAAAGCCCACCTCCAGAGTCTAAAGCACCAGGTACTCGACGTCCATCATCCCCGACCCGATTGTCCCATAATGACCTTCGGCGAGTCCAGTCGGCCCCTGCATACGCCCCACGACGATCCCTTGGTCATCGAACTCAAAGTGGCCAACGCCCGAGTCAAACGAGTGTTGGTAGATAGTGGATCTTCGGCAGATATAATCACACTGGAGTGCCTCAAGAAACTGAAGTACAATGAGAAGGATGTAACCCCGCTCAATCAGCCACTCATAGGCTTCGGGGGAAATTCGGTACACCCTGTCGGATCCATAAAACTGCCCGCTCGGATGGGAGAGAAGGGCAAAGGAAGAAGCCTACCAATTGACTTCCTAGTGGTGGACATCCCTCTACCATACAACATCATAATGGGAAGACCGACCCTGAATAGAGTCAAGGCAGCAATTTCAATTTACCAGCTCCTCATGCAATTTGAAACCGACGAGGGCAAGGTTGGAAAAATCCAAGGGGATCAGCAGGCAGCAAGGGAATGCTACGTAAACAGCCTGAAAAACAAGGGCGACGTCCCAAACGACTCGAAAAAAAGAAAACGTGAAGACGATCAGCCCTCAAGTGGGCTCGGGGTGTACCTTACCGAGAACCCTAAGCAGTACGAGCGCCCTCAGCCAGCCGAGGACGACGAAGAAGTCATTATTGACGAGAAGCACGGTCGGACCTTGAGAGTAGGCAAGGCCATGGACCCCCAGACGAGAAAAAAGATCGTCCAAGTATTAACGGAATACAGGGACGTATTCGCTTACGAAGCCACCGAAATGCCCGGGCTTGACCCTAAAGTAATGTGCCACGAGCTCAACATCAAAGAGGGATTCAGGCCCGTCAAGCAAAAACTAAGGCATCAAGGCCCCGAAAGGAACACTGCGGCGGCCGCCGAAGTAAAGAAACTGCTCGAGGCAGGGTTCATCGAAGAATGCCAGTACTCGGAATGGTTAGCCAACGTAGTCCTGGTCAAGAAGTCGAGTGGGGCATGGAGAATGTGCGTGGATTTTACTGACCTGAACAAGGCCTGTCCGAAAGATAACCACCCTCTGCCCAAAATCGACAGGCTGGTCGACTCAACGGCAGGACATGCTCTCCTAAGCTTCATGGATGCGAACGCGGGGTATCACCAAATCCCGATGGCGGAGCATGATCGGGTTCACACCGCCTTCGTCACCAGTCAAGGGGTGTATTGCTACAAGATGATGCCCTTCGGGCTCAAGAACGCGGGGGCTACGTATCAGCGAACAGTAAACAAAATATTCAGCGACCAACTGGGTCGGAATATAGAAGTATACGTTGACGACATGATCGTCAAAAGCAAGATTCAGGGCGATCACCCCTCAGATTTAAAAGAGACCCTCAGCACCTTGAGGAAGTTCCGTATGATGTTGAACCCCAAGAAATGCGTCTTCGGAGTGAAAGGAGGGAAGTGCCTCGGATTCCTGGTGGATGAAAGGGGAATCGAAGCTAATCCCGATAAAATCAAAGCAGTAATGGAAATGAAGTCTCCGCGGAACGTAAGGGAAGTACAACGCCTAACCGGCCTGTCCTGCCGCCCTCGGTCGCTTTCTGTCACGGTCAGCAGATAAGAGCTTATACTTCTTCAAAGCTCTGAAAAGAAAAGAATTCGCTTGGGATGACGAGGCCGAGCAGGCTTTCACCTCCCTCAAAACGCATCTTTCAACACTCCCAAAATTGATATCCCCCTTGCCGGGGGAAACGCTGTTCATTTATTTGGCTATTTCAGAGTACGCGCTCGTTTTGATAGCCGAAAGAGAAGAAAAACAACACCCAGTCTACTTCATAAGCCACGCCTTTCGAGGAGCAGAGGCCAAATACAGCGAAGTGGAAAAAATGGCTTTCGCCCTAGTAATGGCTAGCCGGAAGCTCAAACCTTACTTCCAGGCTCATCCTATTAAGGTCCTCACTAGTCAGCCGCTCAGGAAGCTCATCGAAAGCAGGAACCACTCTAGTCGGATGACCGATTGGGCGGATCAGCTAGCTGATTTTGGGTTAGAATACGAGCCCAGAAGGGCGATCAAAGCCCAGGCCTTGGCTGATTTCATAACAGAGTGCACGTCCAGGCCCCCAATCAGCAGGCAAGATAGCTGGGAGCTGCAAGTGGATGGCTCGTCTACCAGGACAGGTTGTGGAGCCGGACTGGTCATCAAGCCCCCGGTCGGGGAAAAGATGGAATACGCCATCAAATTTGAGTTCTTGGGCTCCAACAATGAAGCTGAATATGAAGCCCTGATCCTCGGATTGGAGTTATGCATCTTGGCCGGGGCAACCGTGATCAACGCTAAATCCGACTCGCAGCTAATAGTGGGTCAGGTATCAGGTGAATACGAGGCCAAAGAAGACAACATGAGAATGTATTTGGCCAAGGCCCAGGACATAATCAAAAAGCTATCTCAGTTCAAAATCGCCCACATACCGCGATCGGAGAATCAGCAAGCCGACGCTTTAGCCCGAATGGCCAGTTCGGCAGAAGGGTCGGCTCCCCGAACAATTATGTGGGAAGTCCTTCGGCAGCCTAGCATCAATGTCAAGGAACTACTTGTATTGAATCGGACGTCCGAATGGATGGATGATGTAGTCAGATACTTGAGAGACGGGAAACTACCTGAGGATCATAAGGAGGCTGATCGGGTAAAACACAAGTCCGGATGGTTTCTGTGGCACGAGGATCAACTCTACAAGAAATCCTTCACCCATCCCTTACTTAAATGTGTCACCCCGAGGAAGGAAATTACATCCTCGGGGAAATCCACCAAGGGGCTTGTGGAAGTCACCAAGGGGGAGGACCATAGGCTGGAAAAGCTCTCCGAGCCGGATACTACTGGCCTACTCTGAAAACAGACGCTCATGAGCTTGTCAAGAGATGTCCGTCCTGTCAGGTTCATTCAGACATCCCCCGAGCACCGACCACCCCCTTAACAACGATCCAAGCAGTCTTGCCCTTTGATAAGTGGGGCATGGACCTACTCGGACCGTTTCCCCCAGCCTCAGGTCAAAGAAAGTTTCTGATAGTCGCCATTGACTACTTCACCAAATGGACCGAGGCCGAACCGCTCTCCTCCATAACCGATAAGCAAGTTCAAGCGTTCATTTGGAGAAACATCATCACCGGGGTTCGGAGTTCCCGAGTGACCGATTTCCGACAATGGACGCCAATTCAACAATGGGCCCAACTCGGGAATATTGTGCACGGTTCGGCATATGCACCAAATTCTCCGCAGTTTCAAGACCGCAAACGAACGGACAAGCTGAGTCGGCCAATAAAATAGTACTCAAGGGAATTAAGAAATCTCTGGAGGCTGCTAAAGGAGCATGGGTCGATGACCTACCAGGGGTTCTCTCGGTCGGCCGAACTACTACCAAAGAAGCCACGGGGCACTCGCCGCGTCGGCCTTGTGTATGGTAGCGAGGCGGTCCTACCAGTAGAGGTCGGCATCCCATCTCCTCGAATAACGTTCTATGAATTCGAGAAAAATGAGGAAGAAAAGCCAGTCAACTTGGACTTGCTTCCAGAAACAAGGGGCAACGCGTTGTTGAAATCTATCCGATACAAGCAAAGAATCACTCGGATATTCAATCGCCGAGTAAAGTCCCGACCAATCCAACTTGGCGATTGGGTCGTTCGGAAAGTCGAAGCCACTGGGCTCTCGCACTTGAAGGGAAAGCTCGGACCTAACTGGGATGGCCCTTACAAAGTGACGGGAATCATCAAACCAGGGACTTTCCGACTACAATCCCCCGAGGGTGTTCCCCTGGCCCGACCCTGGAACGCAGACAACCTTAAAAAATACCATGTATAAGATTTGTTACTTGCAATAGGGGCATATATTGTAACAGCCTAATCATAGCCGATCGGCATTTTCATAGTTAGCCATTTTTGTAAAAGTTAAAAGCAGCCAGTCGGCATATTTTGTACTAAGAACAATCTATTAGACTTAACCAGTCACGATAGTCGGCAGGTATTCTTACAAAGGCAGAAAATTGATCAGCCAGCAAGTTAGCCGGATCAACAAAGTTAATCGAAAATATTGCAATCAACAAACGCGCAAGTTGAGACAAATTAACTTTCATTCAAAATATTCGAATTACAGTAAGGGAGTCGGTACAAAAGCAAGGAAGGCAAAAGCATAAAAAGTTAAAGCACAAGCGATACATTCTAGGAGCTAGGGGGAGGGGGAAGATCCGTCATGCTCTCGGCGTTCGGCTCGGAGTTGTCGCCGACCAACTCTTTACCCCGACCAGCATTGTCGGCCGCCTCGGCGTCATCCTCATCATCAACATCATCGCCGTCCAAGACGTTGACGTCAACTTGACCTTCTTCGTCGTCATCTTCATCATCTTCACCCCCTTCGGCTTTCACCCGAGCCAGGATAGCAGCGTTGTCAGCGTCTATCGACATTTGATAGCTCGACCAGACGTCCGCCCAGACCAAGTCAGGGTAGGACTCGGCAAGGACCTTCTTCAGCCGGTCAAGCGCCTCATCCTCCCCCATTTTATGCGCCGCGCTGCCGACCTCGTTGGCATAGACCTCAGCAGCGTCAGACTTCTCCCAGTCAGAGAACCACTGTGCCTCGGTCTTTACTTGGCCTTCCAACTCAGTCAGCTGGACTTTAAGGTCGGCCACCCTTTGCTCGGCCTCCCTCAGCTTGACCAGGGCATCGGCCTTCTCGGTTTGAGCGGTATCCCGAGCTAGGACCAGGTCGGCTCTCTCTATGCCCCACTTGCTCCGCTCCTCCTCGAAGCCTTTTTGGTCCTTCTCAATTGCCCTCTCAGCGTCGACAAGCTTCGACTCGGCTATCCGCTTGCCTTCCTTGGCGCGATAGACCTCGTCAAAATGTTTCTTGGCCTTCTCCCTGAGGTCGGCCACCTCCTCAGTAAGGCTTACTCGGTTTTGGGCCACATTGGCCAGCCGAACAAGAAAAACGAGAAAGAAGAAATCGAGTCGATCAAGGAAAAGAAATAAAGCGAGCGAAGAACAATACACTCGGCATTTGGAGAGAAACTTACATCATGCCAGGAGCGGAAAAGCTCGTTGGTCTCATTCGGACCATGGACAACCTGAATGTGCTCCCGATCGGCGGGAGTGTACATCAGCTCGATGGCCTTGGTCCAGCGACCATCCTTCTCAGCCCGACTGAGCTCGGTGAAAGGCGGGATGGGCCTTGCTCCCTCGCCCAGTTCATTCTCGTGGCGGTCGGCAAAGGGGGACATGGGAGTGTATTGAGGGCTCCCAGCCGGCCGAAAATCTGAGGAGTGGAGGGAGAGAGATCCGCCATCGGCGGGCTGCGGCCCCCTGGGGCTGATGACCTCTACTGATTTACTCTTTCTGGCCTCATCCCGGGCGTCCTTTTCCCGGTCCGCCTTCTCCCTATCGGCCTTGGCTCTCGCGAGCGCCTTCTCAGTCTGAGCGACCTTGTCAGCCGACCGCTCTTTCCTCTTTCTGGACTTGGGCTTGGCGGGATCCTGAAATAAAGGAAAACTCTGTGAATTGTTTACAAAAGATACCGCTCGGCTAAATAAAGAAGGGATCCTCACCTTGGGAGGGGCAGGGACCTTCATAGTTTTTGCAGCAATCTCGGCCTTCAACCGAGCGGCCCTCATCGCCGCAATGTTTAATTTGTCAGCCATGGTCGGATCTACCTCGTCGATATACGCTCGGGCAGGTTCTGCAAAACAAAGAAAAAGCAAGTGTTAGTCAAAACGAAAAATAAGGGCATCATCCTAAGCCATCCCCTCGGCAAAATTACCCTTCGGGAAGGTTGAGCTTAGGCCCATGGCCGATAGGAAATGCTCGTCACTAAAGAGATGGCTGTCGGGCAACCACTGGCCAGGGACGAACACCTCTCCCCCGTCCACGATCCTCGACTCGGTCTGCATATAGCAGGCCGCAGCCCCCTCTTCGTCGTCGAGCTCGCCTACTCGGAAATTTAAAGCAACAATGGGCTCTGCTGGGGGAGGGACTAGCGGAATTCCCCAATCTCCACCGAAGTAAACAAAGGCGAACTCCCTGCGAAATCCCTTCTGGGACCTAGGAAGATTGAGAACGGTCCGGTACCCCGGTCGGACCTGGAAACTCCACCAACCGGGCCCGTTGGAGGCAGCCATGACCTCCACTAGTCGGTACATGTGCCTCCACAACTTGATGGTCGGTCGGACGCGTATCAGGTCGCAGATGACCTGAAAGGCGTTGATCCCTCCCCATGAGTTCGGCGAGACTTGGCAAATCGCCAAGTTGTAGGCATTCAGCAGCTCCTTGACGAAAGGGGTCAGCGGGAATCGAAGCCCCATCTCCATAGATTTGTAGTAAACAGCGATGCATCCGGGCGGAGGAGACAGGACTGTATGATGGGCCTCCGGTCGGACCAGGTAATAAGGATCTTTTATTTGGAACCTGGTCGCCGTCCCCCGAAGGTCCTCGGTCAGAGATTTAATTACGCCGGGTTCGGGGAAGAAAGTCCCTGGACCTCCTTTCGGATCCAGGTCGGGATACTGTAATTCTCGGCCCGAAGTGGACGCTTCTCCTGCTCCCCTCGGCATGGCCACCCGCACTACATCACGAGACAAATATTTGTCTAAGTAACTTCTGGAGGGGGGATAGGCAGTGACACTTCCCAAGGATAGGGAATGATACCCTCGGCCTCCTCCTCCACCGAAGACGAGGGGCTCGGCAGAGCAACCGCGTCGGGCACAGCCGAGGGGTCGGGGCAATTTATTATAGCCGACACCAGCGTTATTCCCATCCCCCTCACCTCCTCGGATAATTTATAGGGAGGTGAGGCCGGAGGTGTCGACGACTCGGACGAATCTCCCATTATTTATGGACAAGGGAGTCGGCCGAGGTTATTCAAAGGAAAAGAAAGAAAACTAAAGAAAAACGAAAAGCGTACCTGGTCGGACGAAGAAGCTGGAGGAAGAGCTGTGAAGAGTTGAGAGAATTTGGGAAATTTTTGAGAGAGAGAGATGAAGAAATGAGCAAGTAACCCTGAAATTCTCTCCCCTCTCATACATATATAGGGGTGCCTTGGGGGATGTGCAACGCAAACCCCCCCGCATCGCTCTAATGGGCTTCCAATAGAGGCCCAATTGGACCCCTTCAGTCCATTCCATAGGAAGTCCAGCCAAATTAAGAAAAGCGTCCTAAGCCCGAGGAATTTGAAGCGTCAGAACTCCATGAAGCGCACCTCCAACTCGGCTTGCATTAAGGGTCCCAACATCCCCGGTATCAATAGTTGACATGTGGCACGACAAGGGGACGCACCTACTCGGACCCATCCGAGTGGCTCAGCACCCCATTCGGCCAACAGGAGCTCCCCTCCTTTGCCGAGTCGCTTCTATACTTGGTCAAGTATGGCCAAGTATCAGCTAGCACCCATTCGGACCAGCTTGGGGCTCATTAGCCCCTCATCCGAATGGCTCGGCACACCATTCGGCCAACAGGAGCTCCCCTCCTTTGCCGAATCGCTTCTATACTTGGTCAAATATGGCCAAGTATCAGCTAGCACCCATTCGGACCAGCTTGGGGCTCATTAGCCCCTCATCCGAATGGCTCGGCACCCCATTCGGCCAACAGGAGCTCCCCTCCTTTGCCGAGTCGCTTCTATACTTGGTCAAGTATGGCCAAGTATCAGCTAGCACCCATTCGGACCAGCTTGGGGCTCATTAGCCCCTCATCCGAATGGCTCGGCACACCATTCGGCCAACAGGAGCTCCCCTCCTTTGCCGAATCGCTTCTATACTTGGTCAAATATGGCCAAGTATCAGCTAGCACCCATTCGGACCAGCTTGGGGCTCATTAGCCCCCCATCCGAGTGGCTCAGCACCCCATTCGGCCAACAGGAGCTCCCCTCCTTTGCCGAGTCGCTTCTATACTTAGTCAAATATGGCCAAGTATCAACTGGCCCCTCATCCAATAAGAAGGGACCGGGTCGGCATTCTTCTTTCAATAGGGAGTGACCCGGTCGGACCTCCCCTCCTCCAAATAAGAAGGGACCGGGTCGATATTCTTCCTTCTATGAAAAGTGACTTGGTCGGACCTCCCCGCTTGCCCACAAGAGATGAGCGGGTCGGCACCCTCCCTTCACCAGGGAGTGACCCGGTCGGCCACTCCTCGTCTAGCAGGGGATGACCGGGTCGGCACCCTCCCTTCACCAGGGAGTGACCCGGTCGGCCATTTGTCATTCGGCAAGGGATGACCGGGTCGGCCCCCTCCCTTCACCAGGGAGTGACCCGGTCGGCCATTCGTCATTCGGCAAAGGATGACCGGGTCGGCACTCTCCCTTCACCAGGGAGTGACCCGGTCGGCCACTCTGCAGGTACCATGAGGAGACCGGGTCGGCACTCTCCCCTCACCAGGGAGTGACCCGGTCGGCCACTCCTCATTCGGCAGGAGATGACCGGGTCGGCATTCTCCTGCCACCAGGGAGTGACCTAGTCGGCCTCTTCCCATTTACCAGGAGGAGACTGGGTCGGCATTTTTTGTTCAACAGGAAGGGAACCCGGGCGCCAACCAGTCAGAAACAAGACGGCTGTGTATTCCGCCACAGACAGGCATCCCACCAGTCAGATTCCCGTGATCCCCCATCTATGGCGTGGGGCTAATTGTTTGGGCTCAATTGCTCAGCAGCCCAATGAGGATCCTAAAAGCCTCTTAGAGCATGGGACAGGTGGCAGCAGTGGGTCCCACCTGTAAGTTGACCTAGTTACCAGTGTTTTGGGAGATCTCTAAGAAGGATGGAATAACCATTGCCTAAAAAGGGGAGCATGCCCTAAAGGCCCATCATAACAATGCTACTTGTTTGGGAAATCCCCAACACTATAAAAGCCAACTGCTTCATCAATGAACAGGTATTGAATTCTCACCTAGCAAACCAGAGCATCTCTCTCTAAACTTTATCTCTCTACCTCTATCTCAACTGACTTGAGCGTCGGAGGGGCGATCCCGGAACCACCCCCGGGGTAGTCTAACGTTATTTTGCAGGATTAAGGTGAACGGACATCGGAGCTCAGGTGAACGCTCTTGGGGCCCACATCAAACCTCACAACATATTAAAATCCTTAATTTCTTGACAGAAACAGCTAGCAATAGATTTCTCTTCAATATGAGATGTAATTGCTGTTAGCAACTCTACACGCAATTCAGCCCAAAACTTTGCAGCCTTCTTATAATTATCCTGCAAGAATGTTATCTAATTAGCCAGCAACAATGTATCTAGTGTATCAAAAGCAAGTTGGCCTTATAAATAAGGATAGGATAAGATAGCTATAGTTGGATACTTGAGGAGATAACTCCCGGACTGACTATTATGCATAAGTGCCAGCAAAGTTGGCTTTTCCCCCTCAAATCAACATCTTTTCTTAATATTACTTTGGTAGTATTTATATTAGTAAGAAATGAAGGATAAAAGATTTACAAGTAATAATCAATAAAGGATTTGAATCATTTTATCAATGAGTGCTACATATTTTATCAATAAGTTCCATTTAATTCAAGATACGTCTTCATATGAAACAACTAAGTTACACTATTTTTTCTCTTCATTTCTTCCTTTTGTTTATCCTTCATTATTTTTTTTCGTTCTCACTAACTATTGTTCTTCTCCAGCATATATCTTCTTTTTTGCTAGTGGGTCAGTTTAAACATATCTCATCCCTTTCATTTACTCTAAGAGCATGAACAATGAGGTGGGTTTTGGTTGGTCTAGCAAAAAGTAAAACTAGCTTTACTTGGTTTTACTATTGGGGCAATTGGCCCTTGGAGTTGGTTGGTCTGGAATGCTAGACCAACTAGGCATTGGATGGCGTGCATAGCAACGAATGGCGTGATGCCATGTGTATCAATATTGCTTTATTGTTGCTGTTTTTTTGTTTTGTAGAACATTGTTTTTTTGTTTTGAAGTAAATAAAAAAAATCAGCTTATAATTTTTATAAAAAAATTACAGTTACAACTATAATTTTTTTATCTATAAATTGAGCCCAAATTTGATATATTTTACCATATTTTTTTGCCAACCTACTTTTCTTTCTAATCACTTTCTCCTACCTAAAATTATTAAAATGTATATAAAATGATTAATATATCACTAATTAAAACATGAATACAAATTATCTACTCTATATAAGAATAAAAACATTTTGAATAGGAAAGAGAGTATATGATGGAGTATACCAAGAGTGAGAGAGAAATAGAAAAACCAAGTAGGACTAGCCCATCCATTGTGAGAAAAAAAAGATGAGTTGGTGGGAAGTTAGTGGGATGTGAGGGGTAAGAAGGAGGAAAGGAGAGATAATGAAAAAAATACAAAGCCCAACAAAAGCCCACCCACCCATTGTACATGCTCTAAAGAATTCAAAAATAGTAATTAAACAATTTATTGGATCGCAACTGACACAATAATATTTATTATTTTTGGGGAAATCATATAGTTACTTCGAGAGCAAAGGAATTACAAAAACAATATCATGTCAATACTAGAGGATCAAAATTTATCAAAATAATCAACAACTACTTGAAATTCATGCATTTATACCATAATAGCACAATAATCAAGCAAATAAAATCAATGAGAATCGCAAGGCATGATTAACTCAATGAAGAACAAGATATACCTCAGAAACCCTAACACAAAACAACAAATTCAAACAAACAAAAATGCGAACCATTAATCCTATATTTACAAAACCCTAGAATATACCAAACTATATATCAGCACATAAATAAAATTAGAAGTATAGACCTAGAAATTACAGGCGTAACTGTTTGTGACATCGACGGTCCCTTTTAGGAGCTCTGAAGCAAGACGACAACAACATGCTTCTTGGAGTCGCACGCAACATGATTGGGACTGCAAATTCAATTGAAAATGAAAGATTACCCAAAATAAATATTCAGAATAATTACCTGTGCTCAAGTAGTCGTAGGAATTCGACCTTCAACTCAAAAATTGGGCGAAGCTTCATATATTTTTAGGTTTGGCAGGACATCAATAGCCGGAGATTGCCGAAACCTAGTATTTTATGGACAATAGGACTTTAATCACCGGATAATTCTCTTCCTTTCATCGAAGAACCTACAATGGCGGGATAGGTCTGTGTGAGAGGGAAGTTTGAGATGCGAATGGGGCTGTTCAACTGGCCAACACTAGAAATTTCTAAAACCCTTTTTAACACTGTACTTCTTGATTTGAGCCTCGTTCTTTTGATCGTTTGAATCAACTCGAATTCAACCGAATTTGTCGAACTGAATAAACCAGAACTGAACTGAACTGAATAAACCTGAACTGAACTGAATAAAACTTGGGCCTATTATTGGCAACAATTTCTTTTGTAGGCAATGCTATTGTCTTTAACGTAGCAAGTAGCAACTAATGTTTGTTGCCATAAACTAAAATATTAAAAGGTTGTTGCCAAAAATAACTCGTCAATTTCACAAACCGCGGCTTTTGAAATTTTTGGAGGAGAAATGAAAATTAATTAATAGCAACAGTTTTAAGTCACAATTCAAAAGTTTTGTTGCTAATGCACATTTTTAGCAATGAAATTTTATGTTGTTGCCAAAAATCAATTTTCTTGTAGTGATATAGCCAGAACACCCCTAGTGATGTTATTATGACCAAGAGTGATCCCTCCTCCCCTTTGTCCGCCAACAATGACCCTTCTTCGTCTAAGTCTAGCCTTGGTGGGAAAGAGAGTAGACTTTTAGCGGACATACCTCTTACTGCTGAAAGGAAGAGAGAACACATATCTAAGTTTCGCAACGACCTATCTACTCCTGAAGAGCATAATCTGACTCTGCGATATTTGTCCGCTAGCTAAAGTGGGGATAAGCAGACATTGAGGGAATTGAGACATGAAATTATGGCTAGGAGAACTATTAGGAATCCATCTCCGATCCTTCTGCGATGTTCCCCCCCTTAGAGAGCATGCCTGGTTAGATAGCTTGGCGGACGCTGCGGTTGAGGTGTCCGAGAACTTCTATGATCATTTGAGAGAGACTGTTACTCCCACTTACCCTCGTGTCGTTGATCTAGGTGTCGACAGTGATTCTATTGCGACCATCATGACCAACCAAGAAGCCGTTTATCAGCGTTGGGATAATCCTACCGGTCCTTCTGCTCGGGGTACTGAGGACGCGACCGATAACGTAGATGTGAATGTTGGCACCAGCAAGCCATTGGATGAGTGAGTTGTTGGTGAGAGCTCGTGGATGGCCGAGCGGAGAGCTGATAACAGCTCGGAAGTTATTCTTAACCGCACTGCTCCGGACTTTAGCGATTTTTGGTTGCCAGATGATTATAGTGAAGGTCTTCTAAGCGTTATTATTCACGACGCCTGGCGTTTGGACGCCATTAATCTGGGCTATCCCAAGGTAGCGGATATTTTGTATCAATTTCCTGATGATTATTCCAGTTATGTTGCTGTATATACTCATCATTTTGAGTTTAAACAACTTAATTAAAAATTAATTATATTTTATTACCTTTGATTAAATAATAAGTTTTATATGGTATTATTTTGAGAATGTGAGTTTGCATTTTCAGAAATAATTTTTGTTACTTAAATATTCTTTTCTATTTCTAAGATATAAAGTGAGTGGCATATGTTTTTCTTAATAAAAAAAAAGAGAAGGGTCTAAATTCTTTTCTCATTTATCATTTCTCCTCCTTTCCCCGTGTCAATTGTTCTCAAAGCCAACACATCAACCATTTCCATCGTGTCAAATGGAGCACAAAACCTTCAATTTGAGTCGCCAATTTCACCTAATCTCCATAATTGAGATGTAATCTCCTCAATTTTCTGATTTTGCGCAAAGCTAAGAACCCCAATTCTTTATTCTCGCATCCCCTGTCTCTCGCTCAATGATTTCCTCCCGTGATTGTCATTTGTGGTCGTTTCCTATCTGTGGTCTTCCGCCGACGTTTTGCCGTTGATGCGGTGTTGCCGGTGCTGCGTACAGGTGCTGCTGTCATCTGGGTTGCCGCCCAATCTCCTTTCTCCTCTGCTTCGTGGACGCTGTTGCCACGAGTTCTGTTGGTGTTGCTGCAGCTTCGTCGGAGGAGCTGCTGCCCTTTCATTTCAGTCGCCGGAATTCCGACGCTGTTGCCATTGTTGTGTTGAGTTGGTATTCTCTACTTCTCTTGTTATTCTTCCAGTTGCTTCATATTTGTAAAGAAATTGATTCTAATTTTTGGAGGTATAACTCAAGCCCTCATCTTTCTCATGTTCGATTTATATGATTCAAGCTCTAATGTTATGGTTATTATTGTTGAATTTTACAAATAATTTCCGTTCTAAATCTTGTAGTTGGTTAGCAAAAATCAGTTTGTGGTAGGTTGTTGAAGTTAAAAATTGAATCTTCCTCCTTGTTTTAAAGGTTGTAGTCCAAGTTTTGATTTTTCTCAAAATAGTTGTGGGCTAAGCTTAATTTTGATATGTCACGCTGGTTTTCAAAGCTTTCAAAATCAGATTATGTATTTGTCTTATTCCGTTATATTATGAAATTATATAAGGACTAACGGGGTTATATATGTATGGTGATTGTTGGAGTTTGTGAATGTATACTGATTAGTGAACAATTGAATTGGATTTGAATTGCACTCTTTGAGTGTTCATAGAGCTGAAAAATATTATTGGTTGTGGTTTAATTTTATTAAGGGTTGATGAGATTAGTTTCAGAATAGCTATTAATTATTGCATTGTTGTTGAGGTGTATTATGTATATCAATTTGTGGAACTCAAAGGAATTAAGAAAGCTTGGAGGGATTTATAATGTCGGATTTTCATAGCGTGTGAGGTAATCTTTATGTTCAGCAAAATGTACTTAAATGTCCATGTTCTATTGTGTTTAAATATTGAACATCGTTTATAGTCATGGCCATGGTTACATATGCATATTTTATGAGTTAGTTGTGAATTGTTATCGAATGATTATAAAAGAACACTCTTGTTCTGTTATTGGAATTGTTCGGAAATGGTTATAGTTATGAAATATGATTTGAGTATGATAATGTAAAAAGAATTTCGTATTTGTTTTAGCTGGCTTAGCTTATGAACTGAGATAAAAAGTGGGCAAGGTACAGGTGGAGAAAAATGATTCAGATATAAGTTCAGTTAAGACCAGAGAAGGTTGAATACTCTGTTATGTTATGTTATGTTATGTTACGTTATGTTATTCCAAAGCCTGTACTTGCCAGCGATTTGTGTTAAGTGATTGAGCTATTCTAGCGATATATTTTAATGAATAAAGAATTCTTTTCAGAACAATTACCAAGCTTGCTTATTATATGAAAAGCGTTTTCGAACTAAAACCGTTTTGACGGGCTGAAGTGAAGTTACTGAGCTTTCCGCTCATTTTAGTTTTTGTTTGTTTTGTATTTTCCCCCTGTTATTTGCAGGTTTATCTTGGAAGCTCGAAGTGGATTGTAAGCGAGAGTTGGATTATGAAATTAGATTAGTGATCTCGAAATTGTATTTAGAGTATGAAATTGTTAATATTTAAGTGCTTATTTGAGAATAAAGTCTTCTCAAGGTTTGGGTATTCTGTAATCTGATATTTGGTCTTGAATGGGCCCTGACCCACAGGTCCAGGATCGTGTAAAAGGTTATGTTTCCGCTGCGAGTAAATATATAATTCGAGGTTTATTAAGTGTTAATTGAGATTTGTGAATTATAAGTGTGATTAGCTAGCAGCTCGGAAGTGCGGGATGTTACATTAGCGGTAGGGGTGTTCATAAATATCCGATCCGGTTTTTCAGATATCCGATCCGATTTTTTAGTTGTCGGATATTCGAAAATTTTCGGATCGGATACGGATCGGAAATTTTCATTTCAGATATCGAAAATTATCCGAAACATGGGATTTTTTCAGATTTTTTTGGATATTTTCGGATATCCGATTCGAAAGATCTGAAAATATCCGTTTCCAAGGCCGGATATCCGAAATATCCGATGATCCGATCAGATCAGAAACTTATTTTATGAACTTTTCCTTTGAAAAATTCAATTTTTTAATTTTCGGATATTCGATCCGATCCGAACCGAAATTTCGGAACTATGATTTTTTCGGATTGGATTCGGATCGCATTTTTCCCGATCCGAAATTTTCGGATATCCAAAAATTCGCATCGGATCGGATCGAATATCTGAAATGAACACCCCTAGTTAGCGGTTTTAAGGGATGGCAAGACGCTTTCTTCTGGTTGCAGGTCCCTGACAATTTTCCGTCAACCGCCATTTCATTAAACCATGTCCGCATATGGAGGACGTACCCCTTCCCCCTTTATCTGTAGCTGAAATTGAGGCTTATGATTACTTCAACTGCGAGGAGGGTCATTACGTCTATGAGGATGGGAAGGAAGTTCCTTTTAAGGATCCCAAGACATGGCTTCCTAATACCAAGTACATTCTCGGGAACATTCCCTTGTTAGCCATGCTCCTTTGTCACACTGATGGTGATGGTAAGTGTGCTGTCAGATTGGTCTATTTTCTTGTATTTTTGTTAACCCTGCTAATGATTTGATTTTTATCTATCTTTAGGTAGGTTTCGAAAACCTAGACTTTGAGATTTTTGGTATGGACGACAACATGGAACCTGTATCTAGCACCCTAGCTGCCCCAGCTAACGACTATGACACCATGCACGACCTTACTGATGGTAGTCGAGGGGGGAACCACAATGCTCCTGCTATGCGGCGCGGTCTTGGTGGACGTAATCCTGGTCGCGGTCATCCTGGTCACGTAGCCTTTAACGCCGCCACTAGCTCAACTGGCGATCAAACAACTCCTGCTGCTGTCACTGCTGCTTCCCTAGTGTCACGTGTCCGCCTTACTACTAATCGGGGCAGATTATCTCGTAGGCGAGCATGTGAGCTTGTTGAAGCAGACTTGGCCGCCAACAAAAGGTAGGAGATAGAGGTTTCCACTCCTTATTGAGAATGTTGTTGAAGTAGCGGACTCAGTCGCTACTGTCGTCCTTGAGGGGCTGATAACCGAGAACCCACGCAGCCAAGTGAACAATGATATGACATGGTTGTCTGGCTCGGCCTCCACTGTTAGGTGGAAGTTGGCTGAATTTTTGCAAACACCTAGCTTCTTGTCGGACCCTTTTCCCGATGTCTATACTCGTTTTAACGAGTGGATTGAGAAGAAAGAGATCATTCTCAGTTATGCGGTTAAATCGACTTTCTCTCGACGTCCCATTATGCATGGGAAGACTTATGTGACTAACTGGGACGTCAAGGAAGATGAGTCCATTTATACTAACATCTCGGAGAATAGTGGCATCCTGGTTTATCAGACTCCAAAGGGCACGCAACTGCCTCTTGACCGCCCAGCTGACTCGCTGCTGGTTCCAGCCGCGAAACTTGCTCACGACCAGCTTGTGGTATTTTTCATGTTCCATTTTTTTTAACTTGGTTGCCTTTGTGCAGGCTATCAACTTTTCCCTAGAGTTAATCGAGCAGTTCTTGGAGTACCAAAGGCTGGCGGAATCTACAAGCGGTCCATCGATGATTTCCAAGAGTTGTTGAAAACGGCAGTAGGTGAGACCACCAAAGCCAAGAAAGATTTGGAGGACAAGATTGCTGCTCAAGCTCCTCTTGAACTTGAACTGAAAAATCTTTGCTTGAAGGCTGACCAACTGATAGAGGCCGAGATGAAAGTGGCTGCTCTTTCTGCTGATTTGGAGGCGATGAAAGCTGACAAGGAGACTGACGTGGAGGCGGCCAGGGATGAAGTGATCGCTGCTTCTGTTACCAAGTTCAAGTTATCTAATGATTTTGTGGCGGCCCTTCAAGAGAGATATGACGACGGCTGGGTGGCTGCAGGAGATGTGTTTGCCAGACTCATCCAGGTTTTAACTGGTCCAAGATCGAAGATGCTTTTAGTGATAACCAGCACACCCAGCCTCTGGAGGGAGAGGAGTTCATCTGCAATGAGGATGCCATCCTAATATGGATCCTCGTTCTACCCCAGCCGAGAACCCATCGCCTCTCTGTTGAAGTCTTTGGTGGTCTCCTGCAAGCTCTATTTCCTCTAATAGTTTGGAACTTTTGTAATTGTTTGAATATTATCCAACTTTGAATTCGGCCCATATTGGCATCTTGTAAACATTTTTATAACTTTTTGAATTGCAAGTGCTTTATTACGGCTCGAATGCTTTTTTGTTGGTTGCCTCCTAATTTTTTTTGTAGTTGGCCGCCAAGTCAGTAGCTTTACTTTGAGTAAGGTAATAAAGTCTTTGGCGATTTCAGCTATATAATGTCCGTTACCAACTTTATTGCAACTTGGATGCCTTTTATGCTTGTCGTTTATTAGTCATTCTCAATTAGCGTACCTAGCCTTATTCGGCTGCTATCGCATCTATCCTGTTATGTGGCTGTTAATGTACTTGGCCTGTTATATGGCCGTTAACGTACTTAGCCTGTTATATGGCTCGTTTTTTGTACTTGGCCTTTTATATGTCTGTTAACGTACTTAGCCTGTTATATGACTCGTTTTTTGCACTTGAACTGTTATATGGCTGTTAACGTACTTAGCCTGTCATATGGCTTTTATTTGTACTTAATCTAAAAAGCAATAATTTACACAATAAATGGGTCGCTAACGATCAATTTGTATTATTCCAACATAGAAGTGGCTCTTGGCCTATTATATTCACTGCAATTTAGACATAATACTTTTTTAGTATGCTAGCGTTCCAATAGTTTTTAAGCTCTTTGTCGTCCATGCCCTTCAAAATGAATGAGCCGGGAGTGACTTCTTTGGCAATAGCTTAGGGCCCTTCCTAGTTGGCTGTGAGGTTTCCCTCTGCGTGGGCTCTACCCGGTGGCGGTTGTTACGCGTAAAACTCGATCTCCGCCCTTTAACGGCCTTTCTAAAACTTTTTCGTTATAAGCCTTGCTGATGCGATTCTTGTAAGCGACTGCTTTCAGTTCTGCCACCAGCCTTATTTCTGGCAAAAAATCCAAGTTTTCTCTAAGAGCTTGGTCATTGTTCTCCAGATCTTTATGCTTAATCCGATAAGAAGATAATCCTACTTTACTGGTAACACAGCTTCGGACCCAAAGGCCAGCTTGAACGAACTTTCTCCTATTGCTTCCTTTTTGGTTGTCCTATTTTCCCACAGTACTTCTGGCACCATGTCGGCCCAGGCCCCTTTGAACTCATCCAGCTTCTTTTTCAAAGCATTCAAGATCTCCTTGTTTGCGACCTCTGCTTGGCCATTGCTATGAGTATGATAGACAGCTGAATAGGCGAACTTTATTATGAATTTCGATAAGAATTTGTGTATGGGACGACAATCGAATTGGACGCCATGGTCAAAGATAATTGCCATTGGAATTCCAAATCTGGTCATGATGTTATGCCAAATGAACTTTTTGAGCTGATTTGCCTATATCTTCGCTGTCGGCTCTGCCTCTATCCATTTCGTGAAATAGTCGATACCCACTATTAGGAACATCCTGCCCCGTGTTGTTGTTGTAAACGATCCTAAGATATCCATTCCCCATTGAGCAAACGGTATCGGACATAATATGGGTTCCAGATCGTTAGCAGGCCTATTAATAACAGGAGCAAACCTATGACACTTATCACATTTCCTTACATAAATTTGTGCATCCGCCAACATGCTCGGCCAGTAAAAACCTGCTCTGAGGTGCCTTCAACGCCAACGCTTTTCCGCCATTGTGATTTCCACAAATGCTTTCGTGAATCTCCTCTAATATCATGGCGGATTCCCATGCTGTTGCACATTTTAGCAATGGCAAACTGAAAGATTTCTTGTACAACTCATCCTGATAGATGACGTAACAACTAGCTTGCTGCTTTAATTTTCTGGCTTCCATGGCGTTTTGTGAGAGAGATCCTACTAACTTGTACGCTACGAGTTCGCTGAACCACTCCCCTTGTTGATTCACACTGTTCACGGTCACAACTTTTTATGTGATGCTTTTCTCTTGGAGGATGTCCACTGTAACAAACCTCTCAATACTAAATGAGTCAAAACTAGCCAATCTGGACAAGGCATCCGCTTTAGTGTTATCGGCCCTAGGAATTGCCTGGACTTCACAGTATTTCAATTGAGCAATCATTTCCTTAGCTTTCTCTACATATTTCTGCATATTGGCTTCCCTAAGTTCGAATTCTCCTCTCAACTGGCCGTTGACCAATTGTGAGTCCGGTTTAAATGACATCCTCTTAGCTCCTGTTGTTATACACATTTTCAGACCGGCGATGGCTGCTTCATATCCAGCTTCATTGTTTGATGCAAGGATGGCAAACTTGATGGCGTACTCACAAATATTCCCCTCGGGACTGGTCATTACGATGCCAGCTCCTGATCCGCTAACGACAAAGGTGCCATCAATTTCTAGCAACCAAGTTTCTTTTTCTTTCATCCCTTCTTCCTCGTACGAAGATTCAACAATGAAATCTGCTAGAGCATGTGCCTTGATGGCGGTCCTAGGCTTGTACTGTATATCATACTCTAATAGTCCGACAACCTATTCAACAAACGGCCTCAACTATCCCTCTTTTGCAATGCTTTTTCTACCGACTGATTTGTTAAGACGTGAATAGGGTGATAGTCGAAGTATGGTCTGAGCTTTCTTACAGCAATTATCACGGCTAATGCCATTTTTCAATCAGCTGGTAATGGCTTTCAGGCCCGTTAAGAATGTGGCTGACGAAATATATTGGTTGTTGTCTCTTCTCCTTCTCCACCAACAATACAACCGCGACCATTCTCGGCGAGGCCGAGATATATAATTGCAGCACACCCCCTGTTTCCCGCCTTGATATGGTGGGTAAGCTCTTCATGTGCTCCTTGAAAAGCCTTGCTTTGTTCCTCTCCCCACTCGAACTTTTTATTTACCCTTAGCAATGCAAAGAAAGGCAGAGCCTTATCGGCTGATTTAGAAATAAAGCGAGTGAGGGCCGCCATTCTTCCCGTCGGCCTTTGCATATGTTTAACACTTCTCACTTCGGTAAGTCCATGATTGCACGAACTTTGTCAGGGTTGCAGTTAGTCTTACTCTTGATGATGGAGTCGTCAACATATACCTTTATGTTTCTCGCCTCCTTCTAGCGCCAAGTTGTTCCGGTTGTTAAACAGATGGCGGTCTTCAAACAGGTCCGCCAAGAGTGGAGTGGGCATCCGGCATCCGCTAGTGGATAGTTGCAAGGAAGCAAACGTAAACTACCCTCGGGGGGGTGTCGGGAAACCTCCTTCCGATGATGCTCAAGTCAGTTCTATGCCCGTAAAAGATTTAGAGAGAAAATAGATAGAGAGAAGAATATGGTGTTCAGAATGTACCTGCAAGAATAGTACCAAATAGCTATTTATAGAAGTACTATTCTTGTGACAAGGTGCGTAATCCTTATACACGTGTATGGCTGTGATATGCCTGACATATGGAAAGATTCCTCTATTTTGTCTCATTATATGGCCGCCAACAGTGATGTCGGACAATCTTCAGTGAACTGATCTCAAGCGTTGCTATAAATATCTTATGGTCGCGTCCTCGTATAATGTTCGCGGACATGCACACAGGTCCGCTAGCATACTTGGTTTATACCCATACAAGTACCTTACGACTAAATTTGTCATATAGGTCTCCCTCAAAAAAAATTGTCAAAATAGGAAGATCCTTACGACTTGATTTCTTGATCTAAACAATAAGCAAAAGTTGTCAAAATTACATACTTATATTCATGCATTATAAGAGGATCACCTGCCAATTTTAAATAAAGAGCTTTCACAAAAAAGAAAGCATACTCACCACAGTTCAGCTTTAGTATGAAATTGCTCGACTCTATCTTCATGCCAACCATTTGTAGATTGAATTAAATCTTACAAGTACTTTTATGATATATAAAACTTATTTGTATTAAAAGTTTAATCCCAGTGAAAAATAGGGCTAAGTAGCCTAGTTGCTCTTCAAACATTATATACCAGAGAATTATGTTGGAATTTTTAGCTAATTATTAATTAATTACTAATAATATCTAGTCAGCTAATAAATTAATATGGTCCATTTTATGTGGGTAGTTACCCATGATCAAGGAACTCCCCATGATTCTCTCCCCACTTCCATAACCACTCATAACGTTCACCATTTTTTAGGGCTCTTTGATGGCAAGACTCTAATATAAAAATAGGTGTTTTATTCTGAAAATTGAGGTCACTAAATCTGCTCTCTAAAAACACAATAACACCATCAATACAGAGAGAGTGAGGGTTTGGCACCGAAATTCAGAAAACAAAAAAAAAATCAATTCGGTATACTAGATCGAGAAGAAGAAGGAGACAACAAAATAAGCAATGGCTGGAGTATCTCGCTGGAGGATGAATTTCCTTGGTTTTTTGTTTTTTTGTGTTGAGGAAGATGAAGTTACTTCATCTCTCTCCTGCCTTAGCCTTTTATGTTAAAAGTTGTAAGCTAGTCACGTGGGTTTTGTACCTTGTTTCCCACATTAGCTTTTCTTTGGTGTTTTTTCATTCATTTTTTTTTTATTTATGACTTTAATATAAAAGTCCATGGTTACTGTTAGCTTTTGGAGAAAATATGCCATATTGCGAGTATATAAGTATCTTGTTTCGAGATGGGTTTTGCACTTGTGTCGAGATATTTGTTTTTCATAATTTTTGAATTATGAGTTATTAAGATCATTGGTAAAACTGTGTATATTACTGCATTAATAAGGCTTATATTGTTTGAGTTTTTGGTTAAAAATATTACTTATATACATGGTGTTTAGTATATAAAATCAAGTGAAAGTTGAGTGGTTCAAAATTTATTAGTTAGGGAGTAGCCACAGCACCTCTAATTATTAAAATTTTATTTGGAATCACATGTGGAAACTAGACTTTTGTTGCAATTAATTGTGTAAGATATGATAAGACTTACCCACAGGAATTTTATTGTATTTGAACAATTAATTGGGGTGAAGTATTAAATTTTGTTTCTTAAGCGTCTCACAAGAATTAAGAAATTGATACAGTTTAATAGTTTCACCGTATGGTTATTATAATCTAATTGAGTAGAACTTTAGCCCACAGGCAAGTTTTATGTCACTAGAATCATATTTCGCATGATTTACATTGGTAAAGCATGAATAATGTTGAAAGTCTCAAAATTTTGATAGTAAGCATGATTATTTATATCTCTATTTTATTTTTCGCAAGAGTTTTACCCGGGAATATTTCGATATCAAATGTGACATTCCCGAATTAAAGGGTGATAACTATAAGGTCCGGAAAGAGAGAGTGCTACTGCTAGCTTGGGATGGATGGACATTGACTATGCTATTAGGAAAGACGAACCACCTGGCATTACTGAGACTAGTACTCCTGATCAAATTGATCTTTATGAAAAGTGGGAGAGGTCTAACCGCCTCTCTGTTATGTTCATAAAGACCAAGATCAGTGCTAGTATTCGTGGTTCCGTTGATCAGCATACCAAAGTCAAAGAACTTCTTAAGGCCATCGATGAGCAGTTTGCATCTTCTGACAAAGCTCTTGCTAGCACCTTAATTATGCAGTTTTCATCCATAAGGCTCACTCAAATTAAGGGAGTGCGTGATCATATCATGCGCATGAGAGACATTGCAGCTCAGCTTAAAGACTTGGAAGTTACCATATCTGACACTTTCCTTGTGCATTACATCTTGTGCACTCTTCCTCATGAATATGGCCCTTTTAAGGTCTCTTATAACACACATAAGGATAAATGGTCAATTAATGAGCTTATGACCATGTGTGTTCAAGAGGAGGGAAGATTATTGATGGAAGAGGGTGAAAAAGTGAACTTTACTACTTCTGCAAAGAAGAAGGATCACATTAAGGATAAGGGAAAGGGGAAGATTCCAGCAAATCAAGCCATTAAGAAGGAGTCTTTGTGTTTCTTCTGTAAAAAGAAGGGACACATGAAGAAAGACTGCGTGAAGTTCAAGGCTTGGCTTAAGAAGAAAGGTAATTTTCTTGCGTTTGTTTGTTATGAATCTAATATGGTTAATGTTAATCATAATACATGGTGGATTGACTCTGGAACTACAATCCATGTTTCGAATACCTTGCGGGTATGACAAACCTAAGGAAACCGATGGGCGTGAACATCACATCTATTCAGCAACTGATGGGTTCGCATGTGGAAGCCGTTGGGACATGCAGCTTAACTTTAAGTAGTGGTTTTGTTTTGCATTTAGAAAGAACATTTTATGTTCCAAATTTCTCTAGAAATTTGATTTCAGTTTCAAGACTTGTACCTTTGGGATTTTCCTTGAATTTTTCAGATTCTGGTTTCAGTTTATAGAGAAATTCTGAAATTTTTGGTTATGGTATTTTGTCTTATGGTTTATATCGTCTTGAATTGCAAAATGATATTGCTCATAATTCCCTACATGTTAATGCTGGTTTGAAGCGTTGTATTATGAATGAAGAATCCTCTATGTTATGGCACCGGAGATTGGGACATATCTCCATTGAGAGAGTCAAGAGATTAGTAAAGGAAGGGGTACTTGATACTCTGGATTTTGCTGATTTTGAGACTTGTGTTAGTTGCATTAAGGGCAAGCAAACTAACAAATCTAAAAAGGGTGCTAAGAGGAGTTCCAACCTATTAGAGATCATACATACGGATATTTGTTGTCCGGACATGAACGCTAAAGATCCAAAATACTTCATCACCTTCATTGATGATTATTCACGATATATGTATCTTTACTTACTTCGTTCCAAAGACGAAGCTTTAGATGCTTTTAAATTGTTTAAAGCTGAAGTAGAGAAACAATGTGATAAGCACATCAAGATCGTGAGATCAGATAGAGGTGGCGAGTATTATGGTAGATACACCGAGAATGGACAAGCATGTGGTCCATTTGCAAATTTTCTTCAAGAGAATGGGATTGTTGCCTAATACACTATGCCTGGATCTCCGGACCAGAATGGTGTAGCAGAAAGAAGAAATAGGACCTTAATGGACATGGTAAGAAGTATGCAATGTAATGCTAAACTTCCACCATTTTTGTGGATTGAAGCTCTTAAGACTAAGCACGTATATATTAAACCGGGTTCCTTCCAAGGTCGTTCCTAAGACGCCTTTTGAGTTATTCAAAGGATGGAAACCGAGTTTGCGTCATATGCGTATTTGGGGATGCCCGTCGAAGTAAGAGTATACAACCCACAAGAAAAGAAGCTTGACCCGAGGACTATTAGTGGGTATTTCATCGGATATCCCGAGAAATCTAAGGGTTACAGATTCTATTGTCCTTCTCACAGCACCAGAATTGTGGAATCAAGAAATGCTAAATTTCTTGAGAATGACTTAGTTAGTGGGAGTGAACCAATTCGGGACATTGTTTCTGAAGAGGATCACGATAAGGTTCCACCCCCTAATTCAAGTGATAGGCTGATTGTCATTCACACTCCTCAAGCACAAATGGGTGTTAGGCACACAGCAACAGAAGATCCACAAAATGCTGATAACAATTTAATAGATCATGAAGAAAATGAGGAGCATATGAATGATCGGCACATTGATCAAGTTCCTTTAAGAAGATCTCGTTAGAATGAGGAGATCGACTATTTCGATGATTATCATGTGTATTTACAAGAATCGGATTGTAATGATGAAGCCGACAATGATCCAATTACGTTTTTCGCAAGCCGCAAGTTCTAAGGATTCGACTTGTGGATGAGTGCCATGAAAGATGAGATGGATTCTATGGCATCTAATCGAGTTTGGGATCTCGTCGAGTTGCCCGATGGTGTAAAAGCCATTGGATGTAGATGGGTCTATAAGACAAAGAAAGACTCATTAGGCAACATCGAGAGACATAAGGCTAGACTCGTTGCCAAAGGATTTACTCAAAAAGAAGGAATCGATTACACGGAGACTTTCTCTCCTGTATCAAAGAAAGATTCTCTTCGAGTAGTTATGGCATTAGTAGCTCATTTTGATTATGAGTTACATCAAATGGATGTGAAAACGGCTTTTCTGAATGGTGATTTAGAGGAAGAGGTTTACATGAAACAACCTGAAGGATTCTCCTCTAGAAAAGGTGAGCATTTAGTTTGTAAGCTAAATAAATCCATATACGGACTGAAACAAGCTTCTCGCCAATGGTATATGAAGTTCCATCAAGTGATAACTTCATTTGGTTTTGAAGAAAATATCATGGATCAATGTATATACCATAAGGTCAGTGGGAGTAGGATTTGTTTCCTTGTGCTATATGTGGATGATATTTTGCTAGCAACCAATGACAAAGGGTTACTATGTGAAGTGAAACAATTTCTTTCAAGTAATTTTGATATGAAGGATATGGGTGAGGCATCTTATGTCATTGGCATCAAGATCCATAGAGATAGATCTCGAGGCATTTTGGGTTTGTCTCAAGAAGCCTATATCAACAAAATACTTGAAAGATTCGGTATGAAAGATTGTTCACCAAGTATAGTGCCCATTGTGAAAGGTGACCGGTTTAGTTTGGACTAGTGCCCCAGGAATGATATTGAGAGGGAACAAATGAGAAATGTTCCTTATGCTTCAGCTGTTGGAAGCATTATGTATGCTCAGGTTTGTACAAGACCTGACATAGTATATGCTGTTGGAGTATTAGGAAGATATCAGAGTAATCCAGGTCCTGATCACTGGAAGGCTGCAAAGAAAGTGTTGAGATATCTTCAGGGTACCAAGGATTACATGCTTATGTATAGGCGGACTGATAATCTTGAAGTAGTAGGGTATTGTGACTCCGACTACGGTGGCTGCATAGACTCACGAAAATCCACATCAGGATATGTGTTTATGCTAGCTGATGGTGTCGTATCTTGGAGGAGTGTGAAACAGACCTTAACCGCTACTTCAACTATGGAGGCTGAGTTCGTTTCTTGTTTTGAGGCTACCTCACATGGTGTTTGGATGAAGAGTTTTATATCAGGGCTAAGAGTCATTGATTCTATCTGTCGGCCGATTAGAATGTATTGTGATAATTCAGCTGCTGTATTTATGGCTAAGAATAATAAGAGTGGAAGTCGAAGTAAACACATCGACATAAAGTTTCGAGCCATCAAAGAACGTGTTCAGGAAAAGAAAGTGATCATAGAACACATAAGCACTGAACTCATGATTGCTGATCCCTTGACTAAAGGCATGCAAATTAAAGTTTTCAAGGGTCATGTGGAAAAGATGGGACTTAGTTCTATCATGTAATACATTATTTGCTTTGTATTGAAACATTTCAGTAAGTTGGATATTTCTCTTTTGAATTTATGTACGTACACCTTGTTATTTATTGAGAAATGTCATTATGTTTGGCCTAGAGTAAACATAGGGTTTACTCATTAAGTAGTATGAGTGGTGAAAAACTGAGTATATCGTAATACATGGAAGAAAGATTCTCGTTCTAAGAGAATTTATCGCTATGATTCGTATATGAAGTTTTTCTTGTTAAAATGGACCAAGTGGGAGAATGTTGGAATTTTTAGCTAATTATTAATTAATTACTAATAATATCTAGTCAGCTAATAAATTAATATGGTCCATTTTATGTGGGTAGTTACCCATGATCAAGGAACTCCCCATGATTCTCTCCCCACTTCCATAACCACTCATAACGTTCACCATTTTTTAGGGCTCTTTGATGGCAAGACTCTAATATAAAAATAGGTGTTTTATTCTGAAAATTGAGGTCACTAAATCTGCTCTCTAAAAACACAATAACACCATCAATACAGAGAGAGTGAGGGTTTGGCACCGAAATTCAGAAAACAAAAAAAAAATCAATTCGGTATACTAGATCGAGAAGAAAAAGGAGACAACAAAATTAGCAATGGCTGGAGGTAATTCTTATCCACTTTAGAGCTTCCGCACATGTAATTCATGTTCAATTCGGATTATTTATGAGCATGTTAAGTATAATTAGACTTACAAATTATACAAAATTTACGTTATATTAATGAAGTTAGACTATAAATAAAATTTTAAGTTTTTTTAATGTTTTGCAATTTTTTTTTTTTTTTTTTTTTTAAAGTTGGTAAGATGAAGGACCCTACTGAACTAGCACCTCGCACATGTATAGCCAGCCAGGTTTGCAGGCCAGACTCCTTGGAGGGAGGGGGAATGGTAAGGGAAACCTCACCCCAAAGAGCCCCTAGTGGAATTTGATCCCATGACCTTGAAGTCATGAGGCCAAATCTTTACCACTAGGCCAAGCCTTGCTTGGTTTTTAATGTTTTGCATGCCACTAGTTATTTTCATAATAAGTTAGAAGAGGATGGAAAAAGGAGAAGAGACTGCAGAATGTTTGGTGTACAAAACAAAGCAAATTACTGAATACATGTACACTTGGTCTAAATAATTTTTGCTCTCTTTTTTTTAGTTATCGCTTTTGGATTTGGGGCACTATCGAGAGAATCAGAGATACTGGTAGAGTAGATAGAGTTGTGAGCACTTATAAGTTATAAAGCAGAAAGCGTGTTTGGATCTCATGTCTTCATGGGCTTACATAATCGAATATGAAAGATGAATAAAACCATTCTTTTAAGGATTTTTTGTGCCAAAAACCACCTTATAAAACATGAAATTTATCAGAAACCACTTTATATAATTTTTTTTTGCAAAAATAACCCTTAAACAATTTTTTTTTTGTGAGAACAAGCCTTATGTCAGATTCCGATCATTTTTTTTTGCTAAGTAAGTAGATTAATGAAACAACTCTTTTACAGCCTAAACCAATCCTAAAGGAAGGCAAAACCAACTAGGTTGGACTCCCATAACCTTTAGAAAGTAGACAACCAGTTCAGGCCACTAGAACTCAATACAGATCAATTACAAACTAACAAACTGGTTATAGTCCTTCCTGGAGACTTTCTTAGGCATGACTGCTAGCACTCTAGATCTAATAATACTCTTAATCTGCTTAACACTAGCTCTAATACTAGGTACACAATGATTCCAATATACAGAATTCTTCCTCGGCCATATAACATCAGATTCCGATCATTGACCCAAGGTTCCGACAATGACCATGTAATGGATTTTGTTGGGTTTATAAAGTCACATGTCTTGCACATGACATGGTGAATGCCGAAACCTTGGGTCAATGATCGGAATTATGCATAAGTCCCGTTCTCGCAAAGATGTTTTTGTTTAAAATTTGTTTTCGCAAAAAAAATTATATAAGGTGGTATCTCACAAATTTCCTGTTTTATAAGATAGTTTTTGACAAAATATCCTTCTTTTAATATAATAATATTTCATTTTCATGCTATTAATTCTTATTAAAATCCTTTTCTTTTGTCCTACAATTATTTATTATTTGTCTCATGAGTGATGAGTCATGAGGCGCCAATAGCTTTATGGTAGATTACCCTGCCATAAACCTAAAATGGTTCTCCAAAATGATTCTACATTTTCTTAAATTTAGGTTTATCACGTTCTCCAACAATTTCATGGCATGACTCACTATTAGTTTTATCCCCCGAAAGTTTGAGAAAACTTGGGCATCACCCTTGTTTTTGGTAAGAGGAAGTATATATATTGTCTCGTAAGGCGTATGACTTCATGAGTGGATGTGCATTTTCCCTGGGACAACTATATATTAAGATGCTGTAAAAAAAAACTATATATTAAGACATAAATTATGCTTGTGCAACATCATCTACAACTGTTCTTCTAGTAAGGAAAATCTTTAGTAGTCCTTCGACAAAGTTGCCTTGCACTTAAAAAAAAACCCTCAGCCGCAAACTTCTCTCTCCCAAAAAGGAAACCCTAGAAACCTCAAAGTCACCCACCACAGGCTCACTGGTGGCCGCGGGGTCGCCGGCGAGCCTGCTCCTTGTGCTTTCTTCGTCGTTTTTCCTGGTTCGTTCTTAGTTTTCTTCTGGTTTGGTCTTCTTCATTCCCAGTTAGTCTTTTGTCCCGTCGAGTCCCCTGGTGGCCGCAGGGTGTGTGTTAGTCGGCCTCCCCCTCCCCAGTTGAGTTAGTAGTCCTTCCCTTCCCCCTCCCCAGTTGCGTCGTCGGCCTCCCTTTCCCCTCCCCTGTTGAGTTCGAGGGCCTCCCTTCCCCCTTCCCCTATCACGTTAGTCTTCTCGTCGAGTCCCCTCTCCCTCTAGTTTCTTATGTCGCCCAGTCCCACTTCCCCTGTCGAAATTAAGTTTCCCCCTCCCCTGTCGTGGTCAAGTTTCCCCTTCCCCCTCCCCGGTTAGTATCTTCGTCTGAATGGTAGTATGAATCTAGTAATTGGGTTTTTAGTTTGTTTATTGTTTGTTTTATGTTTAAGTTTTAGTTCAGTCTATTCCAAATCCGATGGCCCTTGCATTTTTGTGTGTGGTTGTGCTGGGGTGTTCGTTAATGGTGATCGGTGGGCAGTTCAAGGCTCTTGGTTTCCTATGATAAAGGAAGATCTAGGCAACTGGGTAGGTAGAGCCAATAAGCCTGGAGTTAGCCATGGGGTTTTTGCCGCTTTAGGAATTCAGGTTTTGGTTAAGATGAGAGGAGGTTCTCTCTTAAGATCTGTTGTGTCTTATGGTTTTGGGATTGTTAGTTTGGATCTTAAAATCCGTCAGTTGGGCGAAGTTCTTCAATCTAACTTGCCCCAAATTCTCGTGATGGCTTCAGGTGTCATCACACCTAAAAAACGCATCTTGTGGGAGGCGCCCCAACTTGATTTGGGGCACGTCAAGACCTCCCCGTCTTTGACTGAACTCTGGATACTCTCGCAGCAGGGTCCGAAGTCACTAAAGAACGTGACTTCATTGTTAGTTGAATCAGTAGAATCTCCCAGGTGGATCATCAAGGACCTTGGGATTTCGTGTCTAGTGGACATTGGGATCTACTAGCTGTTGTACGACAATCTCTCTATGAAGATCGTCAGGGTTTTGTACCTCAACAGATTTCCTCTCATCTCCAACCTTACCTGCCATCGCTCAAGACAACCTTCTTTCGGACTGGACACATAATAGTTAGTGTTATCTTTAAAAAGTATGTACGAGTTCATGTAGTTCTTGTTAGTGTTATTTGTTTTTGTTTGGTTGTATTAGCATTAGGCTGTACTCCAGTTTTTCATTAATGCAAATTTTCTCGATGTCAAAAAAAAAAAATACAATTGTGCTTCAAAGTGTTTAGTCAACCGCATTAAACCACTGCTAACACATCTCATAAATGACTTCCAAAATGCCTTTGTGCCTGGCCGACACATGGATGATAATATATTGGTAAGTCACGAACTCTCTAAAATGGTTAACCGGCAGCGAGGGGGCCATAAGCATCTAGATATCCTTAAAACTGGATATGAATAAGGCCTACGATCGGGTAAGTTGGCTCTTCACAGTTAAGATCCTCACAACTTATGGGTTCCCTGCATACTGGATCAAGTTGATTTATCAGTGTATCTCAACGGTTTCCTACAGAGCACTAGTAAATGGCAAAATGACGGACCTTTTCAAGCCCCAATGCGGTTTACGACGGGCAGTGGCGGACCCACGTGGGGTCCTGGGTGGCCGGGGCCCCACCATTATTAAAAAAAAAAATTGGCTTTTTCTGGAAAAAAAAAATCAAGAATATTCGTTTACCGAGTCCAAGGCGTAAGAGGTAGTGTAACTCGGCAAAAAAAAAAAGTAATGTTTACTCTTTAGGAGTCTTAGATAATTAATATAAAAATCTCAAAAAGCTATTGCATATTGATATATTTGTCGATTCATAAAGTAAAAGGATAGAGAGAGAATTAGAGAAAGCGGCACAAAGGCACACACACTCAATTACTGCCAATTTCATTAAAGGCTACTATGCTAGGCTTCTAGATTATTTTGGGGGACATAAATTGCTTGGCCTGACTTGCTACAACTAGCCTAGTACATCCAATTAAAAAGTGACGCCTGCAAATTGCTAGCTTCAAGCGAGTAGCGAGGTAATTTTTTGTTTTTAAAGTTTTCTTCTTATTGTTAATTTGTTATATGTTAATTGATGTATATTGTTTTGTTGTGTTTTTGCAAATTTGGGTATGTATTATTGGCAATTGTACGTTTATATTGTTATTAATTTATGTTTTATTAGGTAAAAATTAAGATTTTTTTATTGTATTATTGCTCTAGTTGATCATAAATTTGTGGTTTGTGATTTAGGAAATAATCAATTACTCAGGCCCTGTTCTTTTGGACTTATTTTCAGTTTAATTCAGTTCAGTTTATTTCAGTTCAGTTTAGTTTATCTCTGCAATTCGGTTCGCTCGGTTAATTTATGTTCAGTTCAGTTCAGTTTCTCTCTGCAATTCAATTCAGTTCACTCCAAAAGAATAGGGCCTCAATTTGTTACGAAATGAAATTATATCAGAAAAATTTTAAATTAGAATCATCAATTTGTTGCTTTATAATATGAATTGTTTGATTTCATTGTTACACTATGTTCTTGTTATTAGATTTTAATAAAAATATTGATATATTTATGAACTAATTAATATCTTAAAAAATAATTTCAGCATGAAGAGAACAAAACAAAAAGATATTGCAAGTTTCTTTACAAAAAGAATGAACATAAATACTGGAGATCCTTCTACGCCAAATCCTCGTCAATCTCAAACAAATTTTAGTCCACCAACCAATAACCCCTCAACTCAAGAAACTGATAATAATCCACAAAATCAAAGAGATGAAACAGAAGTTAGAGTTAATTCAAATCCTGAGCTTCGAGCCCCGAATGAACAAATAAGATTAACTGAAGTGGATGCTACTAATCTTCCTCAAGATCCTGGGAAAAGGAAGAAAATTCACGATTTCCATCCAGATGATCAAGATATAGTTCGAAGGGTTAACACTAACCAAAGAAAACTTTGTTCGAAGGGTTTACTTTCTTTTATTGAAGATTCACTTCAAAATTTCATTGTTGATATTCGAAGTGACGATAGATTTTCAATGTTGAAGAGCCTTACTGAGCTTTCCATGAAACTTGTTGAGACTGGAAAGCACGAGACACATTCAAGAGTATATCTGCTTCTAAAGTTAGTGTTGCTTCTTCCTGTGGCAACAGCAAGCGTCGAAAGAGTATTTTCAGGAATGAATACAATAAAAAACAAATTGCGTAGTACTATGGGAGATCAGTTACTCAATGATTGTTTGGTTGCTTATGTAGAGAAAGATTTATTTTTGACAGTAAGCATAGATGATATTGTAAATCAATTCCAAAATATGAGAACGAGACGTGAACAATTGTAAGAGATTATTTAGAAGAACAGTTAGATTGTGATTTTAATAAAATAATTTTTATGGGTAATTTTATGGAATTTTAATATTTTTTTTAATTCTCGTATTGGTTGTATACAATTGGCCCCCCCCAGGACTAAAATCCTGGATCCGCCCCTGACGACGGGGGGATCCTTTGTCCCCATATCTTTTCTTATTTTGCATGGATATTCTCTCCCGCATGACGGAATTATCGACAGACATTAAGCTGTTTGAAGGCATCTCTCTCCGCCGTGAAAGTCCTTCTATTTCACACCTTTTTATCGCGGATGATGTCTTATTATTTTATCAGACTTTGCTTTCAGCATGCCAGGGATTATCCAATCTCTTGTCCCGAGTCTATACGATCTCAGGGCAAATAATCAGTCTACAAAAATCTTACATCAAGTTTAGCCCTAATACCAGCTCGGATCTCCAGTCCTCCTATAAGACAATCCTCATGATGGAGAGTCGAGATTCCTTAGGACAATACTTAGGTGCCCCGGTGGATATTCAAAGTTCTAAAACACGACACTTAAGTTTCCTGCTCGATAAGATCTCTAGCACCATTTCCAATTGGAATATAAAAAAGATGTCTCAGACCGGAAAGCTTGTCCTCATTAACTCAGTTCTTATAGCCTCCATTTCTCACATCCTGCGTGTCTTCCGCATCCCCACTACCATTACCAATAAATTAGACGCAATGATTACTGGGTTTTTCTGGTCTAACAATCAAGGCCAGGGGATTGCATGTCGAAAGAAGGAAATCCTCCATCTTCCTCGTGGAGGGGAGGCCTTGGCATTCGTAATATAGGAATTTTTAACCAAGTCCTTCTTACGAAGAAAGTAGTCCGCATTTACAAATTCCCCAACTACTCTTGGCTCGGGTGTTTGGATCCCCCTCCCAAGGGTCTAAACTTTACAATCGGCAAGGTCATAAATCATGGGGAACCATGGGGTTGCTTATGGCCGAAAAACTTCTCCACACTCACAGTGCCTGGAAAGTGGGCGATGGTCGACAACTATTGGTTTTCAAATACAAATGGGTACATGGATCTATTCCAGTTATCCGAGATGACGTTACATTAGTTCAAGCGGCTTCCCTTAGAGTCCGACACCTCATTAATCCTCATTCGCATCTCTGGAACTCCTCGCTAGTTCATCACTATTTCACACCTTCTAGCGCACATAAGATTTTAGGGTTGGAACTCCCTAAGAATGGTCACCCTCCTGATTCCTTATACTGGCCACACGTTATATCGGTTGAATTTACGACAAAGTCATGCTACTTTATCCTCTCACAGGAAAATGAAATCTGCAGCATGAAGACTCCACGGGAATTGGCATTGTTCTTATACCTCTAGAGCTCGCGTATCATGCCCAAATGGGAAAATGTTCATATGGAAGATCTGGCACAACAGTCTAGTTGTTAAGGCCAATTTAGTCTAGCGTGGCATCGGCCTGGACACTCAATGCCCTTTGTGTGCCATATATATGTAAGATTTAAACCACCGTTTCCGCACCTGCTCTATCACCATGGCAGTATGGAATTGGGCCGGGGACCAATGGCAACATGTATTACAATGCAACCAGGAGGTTCAATCCAACAATGGCTGATTGCCTGGATTTTGAAATTCCGAAAAGAAGATGGTTCGGAAGTAATGCGCCTACCCACCTTTACTGCCATACTATGGGGAATCTGGTGTGCTCGGCATAATACATTCTTCAGACAGCAACCAACTATCCTAGTGAAAATCACTAGCCTCATCTTTGAAGGACTCCGACAACACAATATTTTTGCTTCCACCAATTTCCCTAAGCAGACCTCTAATCCAACTCCAGATTTCCCCCCGGGTTTCCTTGTGGCCAACCTAGGGGGTCATCCGCAAGGTAGTCCCCACCTTACCCTACTGATAGATGGATCATGGGATCCGCATACACATCAAGGAGGTCACGCCTGAATAGATGAATCTACTGCGCCACACCAGCTGGTAGGGGAAGGGTTTCACCAACATGCCAACTCAGCACTCCAGACAGAAGTTATGACCTGCTACCGTGCTGTAAACTGGGCAACACTCCACGGTTACCGCAACATTCTTATCGAAACGAATTATGCTATGCTGGTCAGATACTTCAACTCCAATGTAAGACAGGATGTTTCACTACAGTGGACGATACAGGCTATACAGCTGCTTGCAGGTGAACTACACTGGTGTCAGATACTAAAAGTGTCACGGGAATAGGTGAAACGGGCTCATGATTTGGCAAACTGGAGCCGGTTAAATGATTGTATTACTTTTACTACTTAGATTGTATGTTTTATTGATGTCAAAAAATAAAGAGTAAATATATATGTATGTTACTTTTGCTCCACTTTGAAAAGCCACTAGCTATATATCCCACTTTTAAAGACTTTGTGTTAGCACAATTCAAGACATATATGCATTTGTAAAATTTAAAATGGTCTCTTTCCCCCGCCCCCCCTCATTCCATCTTTATATGCAAAACTTCCATGAGCACTTTAAAAAAACCTATTTGTAATGCAAATAACAATAAAGTTGATTGGATATATGGAGAGAGAAAATACTCCTTCAAATAGAAATATGTCAATTATTTTTGAACTTTAAAAAGGGAAATGCAACTCAATAAAAAGTATGAGAAACTTGAAGTTAATAAAATACAAGAGCGAAAATCCTCTAAAAAAAGAAAATTTACAATATTGTTAAATTACTAGATATTAATCACAAATGGATTGAATTGATTGATTAAGATTAACTTGCAAAAATTCGAATTTTTAAAATTATGGCACTGTAACATGCACTGTGTTTCAACTGAAATATTGATTTTGAAAGTAAGTTGAATCACAATGCATAAATTAAAGATAGAGCAATTTAAAATATAAGGATTTTTCTAACTTATGCCTTGAATTTCAAGATTTCATTAAATATATACTCCCTGCGTCCTAAAAAGATCTGAACACTTGTTGGGACACGTAGTTTAAGGTGATAAGTTGTAGTGTGGTTATCAAGTGTTATTTTATTTAAAAAGTAGATGTGATATGAGTTGGTGAGTATTTTTTATTAGAGGAGAGAGAAAGTTGTGTAACTTTTTATTGATAAAAGGTAGAGTGTGGGCCAAAGATGTATAAAAGAAATAATATATTAATAGTGGGACCATGCCAAAAATGGAAGTGTTCAAACTAATTTGGGACAAACATAAAAGGAAAGTGTTCAGAAAATTTTGGGACGGAGGGAGTAATACAATAAGATTCTACTTGGGAATAATAAATAAGGATAGATACTTAAGGTAGAGATAATCATGTAAGATCTTTTAGGTTGGTTGGATTTTGAAATGGAAACTTTTTGTGTAATGATCATATCTTATATAGAATATTTAATACTCTTCAACTATGCCTTGTGGCATAGGTTAGAAAAATCCAAAATATAAATGTGACACAAGAAAATTTTAATGTGGTTTAATCTCTACTCCGAGATCTACGTCCACCAAATCCACTAATAACGAATTCCCTAATACCTCACTCAAGGTACAAGTGCCCACTACTAACTCTAGTAGTGCTCCTCAATACTTAACCCTAGGTGTTGTCTAATTGAATTGAATATACTCTTGAACTCAACCAACACTTTCTATAATGATTTGAAAATTACAGAAAGATTTTATCCTCAATCTAGTGCTTCTTAAGTAATTAAGCAAATAGAGGCTTCGATAATCTGTTAAGTAACCAACTTACCAATGCTTGAACACTATGCTATACTCTATGCTATATATTAGGGATTTCATTTTTACTAAAATGCTCAAGATAATTGCTGGAAAAATGTATCTTTAAATGAGATGGATGATCTTCTTTTAAAACAGATTTTTGAAGATCAATTTCCTTGTTAAAAGATATGATCATATCTCAAGGATTATTTATCATTTAATAAGGATACTTTTCATAAATCTTCTTGAAATATTATCTTTCTAGAAAGTTATCTTTTGCAAGATATTTATATCTTTTCCATAACAAATCATATTTTTGAAAACTTGTTTCTTTATAAAAAAAAACAAATTTTCGAAAATCTCCTTTTCATTTTAAAGGAATTTCATGTAATTTTTATTATTGTGTTTATTTATTTTACTAACTCTAGTAAAATGAAATAAACATAATATATGTCATATTCCATAATAATCCTTTTATAATAGCACACATATTCAAACATACTAATTTGGTTACTTATTACATGTTCGGCTATAATTAGAAGTCTAGCATTCTTCCTTGATTAATAATCTTGATCATCCAAACTTCTTTTAATAATAATTTTGTACCATGAAACAACCAATCATGTTATATATATATATATACCAAAATGTTTTTATCATCATCAAAATACTTAGGGACATAGGGTCCTAATGAAGACATAATATCAATTAGGTATGAGTGCCTAAAGCTTGGATTATGCACCTATCAACAACATTTCTAGGTAACATAGCAATACTATTCAAAATCAAATAATGTGTGTCTATTTTTCCATATATAAAAGAATATTGGTCATAATAAGAAGAGAAAAGAGTAAACCAATATTTAATCAAATTGAAGTAAGGAGCCAACAAATTAAATTTGAATGATTTTATTTGTTAACGAATTTCAAGTTCTTTTTTATATAGAGTTTTGTTGTTTTTGTTTGTACTAAATTAAAATAACATACATTTCATGAAGATCATACCGATTTTAAGCTGCACTTATTTCTAAATTTATTTTAAACTGCCTCATTCTCTTATTCATATTGAGTTAGGTTAGATTCCTTTTGTAAGTATTAAAATAAAAGAACATACCCTTTAAATTAAAAGAGTATATTAATCTGAATAAATGTACTTAGTAGTTTATTGTTCGACAAATTCATATTCTTTTTAATATTGAGTCATGTTCTTGTTTGTACCGAGAAGGGTATAGGTTCGTATTCCTCTTAATTAAAATAGAATTATGTTTCAAATGAATATATATCATAATGATAAGAACATAAAATAAAAAGAATACACAATTCAAAGTCAGAGAACAAGGTGCATGACAAGCACCAAACACTTATATGAATCTTCTAAATTGTAATGAGTGCCAGCCTTATTGGCGCAACACCGGGGGATTTCTCATTTCTGCGCCTAAATGTGTGAGCTTTCTAAGCAATATTTTCTTTTATATGCGGATTTTCTCTATGATTCATAAGCCCTTTTCCTTTAATTTTTTTGTTTTATTTATATATTTAGGTTGGCGACAAACAATCATTCAATTCATCTACTTCCTGTTTCTTTTGATGGCCTCCTAGCTCTTTTTTCTTTTGGCTGCTTTCCTCTACTCTTTTGCTCTTTTCCATGCCATTTGCATACTTTTTAGGTTTTGTTCATGGTGATTGGTAATTGGTGAATGGTGATGATAGTATGATAATTTAATGTCCTACACTTCATTCCATTCATCTACGACTCCTGTCTTTATACATTCAATTCTTTACTTTTTCTTATATAAAATCTATCTATGGACAATGATATTAATTACTTCATAATATTGAAATATTATCCTTGGTAAACAACAAATATTCCCTCCATTTTTTTAAGATATACTCGGTTACGTTACATACACACTTTAAGGCAAATTGAAGGGATTTCAAGAGAGTGTAAAAGTAGGTCTTTTTATTTTTTTAATGAGGAGAGAGAGTGTGTGTTTATTATATACATGACCTTTGGCCCATTGCCAAACTTGTGATGCTATTAACTGATACTTGGATTCTTTTTCTGCCACACATGTGCATCTTGGTTAAATCACTATCTTTCAGCATTGTTTCTGTGTTTTTTTTTGCTGAGTTCCAAATGCCACAAACACATCTCACAGATATGTTGAATTCTGTAGAAGCTGATTTGATTGAGCCATATTGCAATTTCCCCTCCTTGGCTCTATTCATTAGAAACAACAACACTTTAAGCCTCGTTGTCATTCTTGAGCATGTTCCGCTTATGATGACCAATATAATTATCTCCTTGTGGTGTTGGTTGCTCTTGTGGTGCTGCATTCAGATCAATGTTTGAATCAACTGGTTCAACATTGAGATCCAATGGGAAACCAACCGGATCTTCATAGTCCCCATTATCATTACCAAGCACCATTTCTTCGTCCATGTATGGACACCAAGCATCGTTCAAATTCCAGTCTGAAGCCATGACAAGAACAAGCAATGAAGCAGTGGATGGTTTAAGGTGTTTGAGTTTTTTTTTTCTCTCTGTTTTTTTTCCTTTCGAATTTGGTGGATGAAATGACTCTGTAGTATTGGTTCTGTATTTATATGGTTCAAGAGGGAACCAACAGTCTTAAGTTTACACATTTTAAAGGAAAAAACGAAAAAAATTTTGCTGCCTTGTTTTTGGATTAAGAGAGTAATCCATGTTGTAGGCGTGGATTTTTAATTCCTTTAATGCTTACACGCGGTGTGAACGCGTTTATATGACTACCCCATTGTTAAGGTTTTATTAAAAAATACGTTTTGAAGTCGCCAACAATTCTTTATAGGAAGAATCGTAAACCTAATTGGATATTGAAACGGAAAGGACATCTTAGGGACTTATCCAATGTAGATTTTTCCGTCATGACTCCATAGATGGTCAGGAACCAAAAAGTGAGTTCGGGGGTGAGGGTACAATATAGTCAAGAACTATATTGCCCATTGTTGGCCTCTACTAAATACCGATTCACAACAGATTTTATGTCAAAGAATAATCATATAACGTTTTAAAGCACCCTAAAAAATATTAGTCTAAGTTGGTTCAGGATACACATAAAAAGACTATATTTTTAATGACAAGTTATTAGACAATCATATTACAAGGTTCCTAGCAGGTTGTCCATGTTATCTGATTAGTTAGAACATTTATTTAGGTCTTGATTAACAATAAATACAAGGTGATAAATATTGCAATCAGACATGAAAAATAATATGTTCATAAAAATAAATAAAAATATGAAAATAAAGTACTGCAGGGAGTTAGTATAATATGTACAATACTTACCGTCGCAGGAATATAGTAATAACCTACATCATTAACAGAAGGTTAGTAACTTCAAGAAAATAATAAAAAATAAATAAAGAAATTAAATGAAGTTAGTTAATTTAGTTGACCCTCAGAAATTATACCACCGTCCGGGGTCGTTGATTTGTACGGATCTTGGAAAATTGAATTGTTGAACGAACCTTGAAAAATATTTGTATTTTGTAGAACGTGGTGTTGTAGGTTGCGTCGAGTATTAGTCGAATAGGCGTGTTGTTATTTGCAGCAGTTTATAGTAGTATTAGGATTTAGGCGTGAGATTGAAAATTAGTAGGATGATGATGTGGTGCGAGTTGGTGGAAATAGCATCAGGTAGTAGGGTGGTGTTATATGGCTTAGACTAGGTGAGAGAATTGTTATGCATGGGAATTAGCAGGTGATGATGTTGTAGATCTTTGTATTTTAGGCGGTGGAGTTGTGCGAGATTCGAGAGTATTGTGAGGATTAGTTGTGCCGAGAGTTTTTTGAGTTGTCGAGTGATTGTGAATTATGTCGAAGGATTTCAGTTGTGAGATGTATTGTGTTTTTCGTGAATTTTGTTAGGAGGATATTATATAGTTTTTAGGTAGTTGAGATGCAATAGGTTTCCGAAAACAATTGGGTTTCTTAAAAGATTTTTATAAAATAGTTAGATAAAGATTTTTGAAAACACTTTTGGAAAAAGATGATTTTTTATAAAAAGATATTTTTATTAATAAAAATAATCAATATAATTAATTAATTCTATTAAATAAATTGGGCTAGAAAAAGGGTTTTATAAAATGGGCTTTCATAAAACTATTTTTAAAAGATTTTTGAAAATGGGCTATTTTAAAAGTTATTTTATAACGTTTTAGGAAGTGGGTTTAGTAAAACTATTTATTAAAAAGGTTTTTGGAAATGAGTTAATAAAAAGAGTTTGAAAATGCATTTTGGCTTAAAACAATTTATTTTAGACTCGTTCTTTATTCTTTCCTCGATCGGGACCAATTGGAGCAGGGTATTAGTCATCATAGGGTACTAAATGGGGAGACAAGATTATGTGTCTACACATGTACTCTGAATTCTTGTAATCCCATTGGTTGCAAAAAAATGAAGCAATATCATTGATCAATTTATGTTTATTTGGATTCGTGCACAGTGCTTAACATATTTCAACCTATATTTATGCAGTAATAATGTAAACCACCTAAGAAAAAAAGAAAAACTCTTCAAATTCTCAGCTGAAGTTGTACATCAGATTTCTCGTTCTTTTTCCCTTTTTTGTTTAAACAAATTCATTAATACAGTTGCTATGAACTTCCCAATGTAAAAGTTCCATTAATATAGATTCTACTCATCTTAATAACAAATAAAAACGAGAATCAGGCAATATAATATGGGACGGAGGGAGTATAATGGGAGAAAGAGAGCATGGAAGAGAGAGAGTGTCGGCCAAGGATAATTGGATTATTGTATAAATATTTTTTGCCAAATAAAGAATAAAACATAGTGTAGATCTTTAAAAAACGGATGGAAAAGGAAAGTGAGTAAATTTTCAAAAAACAGATGAAGTATAAAATTAGTACTTGAAAATGAAAACTACATTTTCTAATTGTAATATATACTTATGAAAATTTATTAAATCTTAATATTAAAAAGTGTATAACGTCGACGAGAAACATTGTTAATAGAACAAGAGAGTATTTAGTAATTTAAGAAAAATGATATATGGTATGTGTTTCGGGCAAATTTCACACTAAGGCTAATTTGCTTGGAGAGGGGGTTGACAATTAACTTGCAATACTTGGCAAAGTAAATGAGCGAAATACAGTGCAGAAATAAAGAAATAACACAAGGCAATTTTACGTGGAAACCCTCTAAATTGGGAGAAAACCACGGGGGAATCGGTGTTCCACCAATCCACTATAATAATATCAAGTTGCAATACAAGTACACTGGTTTTGCCTGATTGGCAAGATGGACGAGCAACTCAGGCTAGAGAGAAAGATAAATGGCAAATTAAGAATATGAAAGAAAAATGATGGAGAGAGAGAGAGTGTGTGATTGAGCTAAAGTGTTGGTGTGATGAGATGATTAAACGCTTCATAAATGAGCTATTTATAGTGTAATACTATGTTGCCGTGAATTTTACCATATAACAATAGCCCCCAATTTCCTGTTTGGTTGAAGCAATGATGATGAATTAGGAAATTCTGCTTCGGAATGCTGCTAAGTTGCGCATGAGATTGTTGTAAGATGCAAGTCGAGATGACGTTTTGCAAATTCCTTATGTGACAATTTGAAAGTGAATATGCCTCAATATTTTGCCATTTGTATGTATTTGTTAGAAGCACTTTGTATATGCTATTTGTTTGCTAGAATCATTTTGTATATGCTTCTCGTATGTTGCTTGTTGGAAGCAATTTGTATATGTTTGTTTGAAATTTGCTTTTGTTTTGCTTGTCATTTCGCTTGAAATGACGCGTTTCATTTGTAGCATGCATGCATGCTGTAGCAAACTAAAACGTCGACCCATTTTGAAGTTGCTTTTTGTACTCATTTAATTTGTTTTGTTATTTGCATATACATTTTTCCTTTCTTTTGAAAGGGAATACCAATCGTTGTTTGCACATGTTTTGCGATCGGGCGAAATTGACATTAGATATTGCTTTGTAATCGGGCGAAAATGCCATTTGATATTGCTTTATAATCGGGCAAAATTGCCATTGTTTTGTAATTGGAGTGAAATTGCCATTGGATAAGAATATCACAAAACAAATTTTTGTTAAAGGATTGGCTATTCGCTTGCATAAAAATAGAAATGGAAGTAAAAGACAGAAATAACATGTTACTCTTTTTGCCTATGACTACTTGATTTGCTACGGGAAGATGCCTTATTTGATTTGCCATGGGAAGAAGCCTGTTGAGTTTGCCATGAGAAGATGCTTGTTGAGTTGCCATCTTGCTGGAATCTGCCTATGAAGTTGTTCGGAAAGTTGCCTGGGAAGTTGCTTGGAAAATTGCCTAGGAAGTTGCGTGGAAAGTTGCCTAGGAAGTTGCGTGGAAAGTTGCCTAGGAAGTTGCGCCCTTTCTGGTGTCAAAATCTTCCCCAAACCGAATTTGCGCAAGAGCTTTGGCTTGGGAATCTTCAAACGTCGGACAAGGGTATTTTGTCAATTCCTTGTACAAATCTGATTCTACGAGCAAACCTCTCCGGAAGGCCTCTATGGCTGTAGGAGCATCGCATCTTGAGATAGAGACTTTCTCGCGGTTGAATCTGTTGAGGTAGTCTCTTAGCGGTTCGCCATACCTCTGGACAACTCGGTACAAGTCACTGGTTTGCTTCTCAAGGCGTCTGGCAAATTGGAGGTTGAACATGTCCACCAAACCTGCAAAACTAGAAATAGCACCATTAGGTAGATTAATGAACCATTGAAGGGCGGGACCTGATAAAGTCGACCCAAATCCCTTGCACATGCAAGCTTTGCGCATCTCGCGGGGTATTGGAATGGTAATCATCCTTTGTTTATATTGCGCAACATGCTCGCTGGGATCTGTCGTTCCATCATATAGCTTCATGGTAGGGATAGCAAAACGCTTTGGAATTTCGACTAGAGCAATGGCACTGCAAATGGCGAATCTGCATAGCTAGTCAGGCAACTTTCTCGACGGGCCTAGGGACTCCTGGGATCTTGAGGATCATCTCTTCAACCTGCCTCAGACGTTCATACAATGGATTTGCAGTTGCATTTGCAGGTATGACATTTTGCACATTTTGTCTGGCCAAGTTGCCTGCATCGTTTGCTTGTTGTTGACATCTTGCCTCTGATCCTGGCACGGGACCAAGATGGGCTCCTTGACTTGGCAAATTGTCAGATTTGGCATCTTCATTGACTGGAATGAACCCTTCCATTTCATGAGAAAGTTGCCTCCGAGAGTTGGACACAATTGATGCCATGGACATCATATGGGTGCGAAGTGCATTAGTTTTGCACACCCTGATGGCAATCTCTTCTTTAATGGACTTCTTCATCTCGTAATTGGCTCCCAGGATTTGCGACATAGCCTCCATATTGGGCACCTCGGAGGGAGTGCAGGGAGTTGCTGGGCTTCCGACTTCGTTGCTTATTTCTGCCATAATGCTTGGCAAGTTGCTGAAATTGGCGATTTTGGCAAGTTGCTGAGATTGACGATTTTGGCAAGTTGCTGAGATTGGCGATTTTGGCAAGTTGCTAAGATTGGTGATTTTGGCAAGATTGCTTTTTTAATTATCAGCCCCACGGTGGGCGCCAAGTTGATTCGGGCAAATTTCACACTAAGGCTAATTTGCTTGGAGAGGGGGTTGACAATTAACTTGCAATACTTGGCAAAGTAAATGAGCGAAATATAGTGCAGAAATAAAGAAATAACACAAGGCAATTTTACATGGAAACCCTCTAAATGGGGAGAAAACCACGGGGGAATCGGTGTTCCACCAATCCACTATAATAATATCAAGTTGCAATACAAGTACACTGGTTTTGCCTGATTGGCAAGATGGACGAGCAACTCAGGCTAGAGAGAAAGATAGATGGCAAATTAAGAATATGAAAGAAAAATTATGGAGAGAGAGAGAGTGATTGAGATAAAGTGTTGGTGTGATGAGATGATTAAACGCTTCATAAATGAGCTATTTATAGTGTAATACTATGTTGTCGTTGGAGGATGTAACCATTTTCCCACTAGTAAGCTTTAGATCCTCTTTTCTAGGGATTTTCCCATATCTTTGCTAGGTTGTTGTAACCTCCTTGCTGGTCTTCCCCATGATGCTACTGACTTCCTTCTTCTTAGGAAGATCAAAACTAACCTCCTGCCACATCAGCAATTCGTGCTTCCATCTTCAAACCAATAGCTTGCTGCCACCTGTACACATACGCTGCCACTATATTGCTGCCATGTGGACTGGAATTTTACCCCATAACAGTATGTTTTAGAAAAATGAATATGAGTATACGAGAATGTAGCATTAATGGCTAATTCAGGACAAGAAAATTTTCAGCGTCAATTATACATTCATAATACTAGTATGAGCCAATTTTATGATGAACTCGATCAAAATTAAAGTTAGTACTTTTTTTTTTGGTAAAAAACAGCAACCAATCACATAGAAATATTAAACGTCATACAATCCGAGTTTAGAAATTGCATTCAATAACTAGGAGGGGGGGAGATCCTAGTTACAGCACAATCTAATTGTGAAGTTCTACAAGCTTTAGCTAAAGCATCCGCCGATTTGTTGAAATCCCTGCTACAATACTGGATCTTTACATCTGGGTATCTAGCGCTCCACTGCCTACAAATGGACACCAAGTTCGAGAATCTGTCAGAATGACCCGTGCGGTGAATGATATCAACTGCCACCCTGCAATCTGAATAAATGATAGAGTGGGGGATGTTTCGGGCCTCCACGATGTAGAGCGCCTCCAAAATCCCCAAAATCTCTGCTTCCACTGAATCATTAGTGAAAATATTCTTACCGAAGCCTAAGATCCAATCCCCCCTGTCATCTCTCACGATGCCCCCCAAACCCGCAAAAGCCACAGGACCAATAAAGGAAGCATCCACATGAATCATACTATAACGCCGGGGGTGGGTAAATCTCACAGTAATGGGTTGGTGACCAGGCTTCCTAAGGGAGGAGGACTGCATAAGCTCACGCACATACCCACTAGCTTTACAACTAATTACCTGAACGGGGGAAGGACACAATTATTACGATCTTTCCAAACTTCATGACAAATGTACGGGAAGATTGAGCTCCAAGGTAGACCTCTAAATTCCTCCTTAGACATCATGTTTAGCTTCAACCACTTTCTAAAGTCAACTCCCTGAACTACTGGAGACCCCGGCAAGTTCCAAATCTGCGCGCTTTTGGGGGCATAGTCTAAGAAGATGATCAGAGTCCTCCGATGCTTGAGAACATCGAGGGCACAACGGGTTTTGAGTGAGACGACGGATAAATAGGAGCCTGTTTGTGAGGAATTTTATCATGCCAAAGAAGCCGATGAAGAATTTAATTTTTGGTTCAACCACCCCTTTCCAAATCCGGGACAAGTCATCCGACTTCAAGGGAGAAGTGATCTGCGCATTATATGCCGGGCTTAGGGAGAATCCTTGGTGGTTAACAAAGTTTGGAATTAAAAGGTCTTCTCTTGCATCAACGGGAGGGGGAGGGATACTTAAGATACGCCGAGTGACCTCTACGGGGATAGACATGGACGGACGATTGAGATCCCACCGATTCCCCACCACAAGGCTCACCACTTTTCTATGAGACTCGGCCTCGAGAGGGGCCATGCACCCACCCCCCGATTTTCCCAATCCCAAGCCAATCGTCATGCCAAAAGTCAATCCCATGGCCATTACCTAGGCTCCACTTGCTATTTTTACTAAGCAACTCCCATCCCTTCCCAATGCTTTTCCAAAGAGGGGACCATTTTTAAACTGGGTCACATGATCCTGATGAATATATTTGGACACAATACATTCCTGAGCTAGGGTAGAGGTGTTTTGAGCCACTTTCCATCCTAACTTAGCCATATAAGCAATGTTCATCAGGCTTTGGTCCCTAATCCCCGCACCCCCAATTCTTAGGCCGGAAGGTCGTTCTCCTATTCACCAAGTGAATCTTCTTCTTACCTTTATCTTCCCCCCATAGGAAATTATTACATATTTGGTCCAAGTCCTTAAGAGTCTTACTGGGGAGCTGGGTAGCCTGCATATAGTAGGCAGGGATGGCTGACAAGGTGGACGTAACAAGACACAAACGCCCGGCTTTGGACTGGTAAGACGTTTTCCACTTAGCTAGACGAGCTCTAACCTTATCTACCACAAACTGGACTTGGGACCTAGAAGGTCGTTTATGAGAGATTGGGAGACCTAAGTATATACCTAGGCTCTCGTCAGCTTTAACATTTAGGATTTCTTGGAACAATTGTCTATGTTCCGTAGGGGTGTTTGGGGAAAAAATAAGCTTACTCTTATCCTCATTAATTTTTTGACCTGTAGGGTGTTAATTAATTCTTTGTGTGTTTCTGTAAAGTTAGTACTTTAAACGTACATATTTCATCCCTTTAGGCCATAGCACTATGAACAGTAAATCCCTAGTTTTTAGTGACCCCAAGTAGAAAAATAAAATCTTAGTGCATACTGCCTTTAAGTCCCATGCACCAATTCCATAGGCAATAGTCATAATCAAGAGTCAAGACGACATGCGATTCGGTATCTTCATCTCGTCGCTCGTTTAAAACGTGATCATATACCAAATTTATTTTCTTTGCTACGGCGTAATATAAGCATTTTCAATATTCAAAGATCTTGTTTGTATCCATCTAAGAGTAACTTGATGTTGATGTGTGCTGAAGTTGATGTGTGTACCAGCAATTTCATGATCTGTTATTACATATCGGGAGATTGTTAAGCATAGCCATTAGGGTGACACATAAGGATTGTGAATTATATTTTTTAAATGGGAATCAATTTTTGAAACTTTTGACAATGGTCGCAGTGGTGGCGGTGGTGCTGGTTGAGGTGGTGCCAAGTGTGGAGAGAGGATTTTTAGAGAACAAGGGGAGAAATAGGACACTATAGGCATTTAAAGGAAAAAAACGAGAGATTTTATTAATTTCCGAGAGACAAATAGTGTCACACTTAATAAATTGTTGAGAGAAAACAAAATCTTTGTGAGACTGTCTGAGCCCAAGACATGAATGAGACGGTATTATCAATTGAAGCCTAGCATTTATCAATTTAAGCTATACATCTATGAGTTTAACCAGACATTTATCAGTTTTACCCAAACATCTATCAATTTAACCCAGATTATATCAATTTAACGTACACATCTATCAGTTAAACCTAGACATCTATCAATTTATCCAAAATATCTATAGTTCAAACCAAACACCTATCAGTTTAAGCCCCATAAACATTGATAACAGGACATCGCCTCAGTCATTGTAAACGACTGAGATGCGTCTCACCCCAGATGTTCTATAAAGAAAATGGGTCATAATTGAGATCGTCAGTGTCAATTTTTCAAATACTTTATCACGTTCAATATATAATCAATTGCTATTTATGTTGACTTTAAATTTTGTATGACTGTGAACCAAAAGATTTTATAATACACTTAGGGTCTGTTCTCTTCGGCATAAAACAACTGAACTGAACTGAACTGAATTGAACTGAATTGAACTGAACTGAACTGAAAATAAGTTGGGGAGAACAGGCCCTTACACAACCCACAAGAGGAAAAATGAGCCATTTCTCTGTATAGAACACCAAGTGTATAGTAAACATATTGCGAGTACCTATCAATTTTTTTTTTGAAGGCCGAGTACCTATCAAATTTTCTTTTTCTATTTTGGAAGGCTGAGTACCTATCAAATTGTCAATTAGGCTCATTTGATTGCTACTTGCACTCGAATGTCTGGAATGTACCATAGACATGTAGAAAATATCCTCCATAAACTAAAGAAAGACAGCAATCTTTGGAATGGCACAATGGACCAATTTTTGGTTCGTGGTCTAAGTTTTATTAGGCAAATGCTTTTGTTTAATGCCGCATGAACAGGAGCTTTTCGGATATGTATCTCCCAAGTCCACGCATTCCACCCTTCCCTCACCACATATATAAAAAATTAGTACTTTTTCCTAGTACTTTAGCTACATGTATGACAATTTTGCTTTGGCTAGCTTATCCTAATATACATTAATATATAACATTAATAAATTATCCTCGTACAAGCACCCTTCCTGTATGTTCATATATCTATTTATATTAAAACAGGATCAGGTGATTTTCACTATTTTTTTGAATTATCTTCTACTGGAAAGCATTCCTATTTGGAATCATAATTGATTTGCACTAAATCTATTATGCACCATCCTACTTCCTTGGCGTATTTGTATGATCGCTAGATTAATGGGATTAGAATTGTGGTAAGGATAATGTAGGAGCTAAATTATTGAGTTGGTGGACAGATGGAATAGGTGTTAGCAAAAGCACCAGCACCTTTGATCAACTTAGTACTATAAGCAGAAGGATTCATCCCTGAATTGTTTTGATGAGCATAAATACTTGTTAGAAAAAACACAAAAATTCAGAATCAATACAAGGCTTATACATTTAGCTAAGTTAGTCGGTTTCCTTTAGTTTTGATACAAGTACCATTTACCAAGCCATTAGGTTCTCATTTTAAGAACTAGCTAAAATAACAGGAAGGACTGTTACGTAAATCTTGGAGTGTTTCCATTAATCAATATTTAGTGTTTACAATATAATAATCCGAACCATGTTAGGAATCCAAACTATATAAGGATAAATCTATACAAATATTTCCTAAACCGATGAGAAATTATTATCCTAAATATATTCTCTATCACACCCCCGCAGTTATAGCGGGAGGAGGTCGAACGCTAAGACTGAAACGAAAATTCATAAAGAGTTGTCGAGGTAGGCCCTTTGTGAAGATGTCTGCAAACTGATATCGAGAAGAAACATGAAGAAGCCGTACCTGACCCAACACAACCTTTTCCCGAACAAAATGAATATCCATCTCAACAAGTTTGGTGCGTTGGCGTTGGACCGGTTACTAGACAAATAGATAGCACTGACATTATCTCAATAAACAAGAGTGGCCTGATGGAGGGGGCAATGTAACTCAAGAAGGAGGTTATGAAGCCAACAAGACTCGGCAACAACGTTGAGCGACGCTTCTGTATTCTGCTTCTGCACTGGAACGAGATAACGTAGCCCGACGCTTCGAGGACCAAGAAGTAAGGTTGTCTCCAAGAAAACAACAGTAGCCCGACGTGGAACGACAAGTGTCTGGACACCCGCCCCAATCAGCATCAGTGTAAGTACTCAGACTCAGAGAAGTAGAAGGATATAAATGTAACCCATGATCAATAGTAACCTGAATATAACGCAGGATGCGTTTTAAGGCATCATAATGAGACTCCCTGGGGTCATGCATAAAAAGACATACCTGCTGTACCGCATAAGCAATGTCAGGGCGAGTGAAGGTGAGGTACTGAAGAGCACCAGTAAGGTTGCGGTACTTAGTAGGATCCTGAAACTAAGGACCAGAATTAGCACTAAGTTTAGACTTAGTGTCCATAGGAGTAGCTGCAGGTTTACAATTACTCATACCTGCGCGTTCTAAAATTTCCTGTGCATATTTTTACTGAGAAAGAAGCATGTATGATGGAGTTCGAGTAACAACAATACCCAAAAAATAGCTCAATGGTCCCAAGTCAGTCATGGGAAACTCAATTTTTAACTGAGTAATGAGACGCTCGCGTAAACCATCCGAAGAGGTAACTAAGATGATGTCATCAACATAGAGTAATAAATATGCACTGTCCTGTTCCTGACGGTAAGTGAACAAGGAAGAGTCACTTTTAGAGATAACAAAGCCCATGTGTAATAAGAAAGTAGCAAACCGCTGATACCAGGCTCTAGGAGCTTGTTTTAAACCATATAATGCCTTTCTGAGTTAGCAGACATGATGCGGAGCTCTGCGATCAACGAACCTTGGAGGTTGATGCATATACACAGTTTATTTCAAATCACCATGGAGAAAAGCATTTTTAACATCAAGTTGATGAATGGACCATTTGCGTGTCATTGCCAAACTAGGAACTGTGCGAATAGTTTGGGGTTTTACAACAGTACTGAAAGTTTCATCACAATCTACACCAACTTCCTGAGACTTGCCTTCACAAATATGGCGAGCTTTGTGTCTTTCAAGCTCACCATTAGATTTTTCTTTATGTCGAAAAAGCCACATGCAATTAACAATATTCACCCCTGGGGGCCTAGGAACTAATTCCCATGTCCCTGTTTTAATTAAAGCACCATATTCATCTTGCATAGCCGCATTCCAATTTGGGTCAGTCAAAGCTTGTTTGTGAGATTTGGGTAAGGGAGACCGATATAAGGTAGGGCCAGAAGGAAGAATGGTGATCCCATACTTGGGATTGGGCTTGTAAATCCCGTGTTGGCTTCGGATGACACGAGGGGATGGAGGAGGAGGCCTCGTGGGTTGTAAGGGGGTTGTCCGCGTTTGGGAGATGGAGTGTATAGCTCGTGGGCTGTAGAGGAGGGCATGCCCAAACGCGAATGGGAATGAGTAATTGCAGCGGGTGAGGAAGGGGAGTCCATTTGGGCTGGACATGGAGTCCGCGAAGGAAATTTGGTAGGGGGAGGAGTTTGTGGTGTATCAGTGAGCCTTGGGGTAGGCGTTTTGTGACTTGGAGCCAGATGCAGGAAGTAATGTGTGAGTAATGGAGAGGTTTGGTCAATGCCAAGGAATTCATAGTTAGACAAAGGTAATTTTTATGGTTTTGCGAAGGGAAATTGAGTTTGTTGGAAGATCAAGACATCGGTATCCACGATGATTTCGATGATAACCTAAAAACACACATGGTGTAGAACGAGGTCATAATTTATTTTTAGTTGTAGCTGTGAGGTTGGGAAAACATAGGAAACCAAAAATGCGGAGATGCTCATAGGAGGGAATGATAAAAAAATAATGATTCAGCTGGAGGTTTATTTTTGAGCGTTTTAGTGGGCAAGATAATAAGAATATATGTGGTTGTTTCTAGTGCATAGGCCCAATAAGGTGAGGGGATGGAAGCATGAAAAAGAAGTGTGTGAATGACATTATTTATGGTGCAGATCATACGTTCAGCTTTGCCATTTTGTGAGGAGGCATGAGGGCATGAGAATCGAAAGACAATTCCATGTTTAACACAAAATAATTTGAAGGGGTCATTATCAAATTCACGGCCATGATCACTTTCGAAAGCTTTTATAGGGCGGTTAAATTGGGTGATAACATATTGTTGGAAATTGATAAAGGCTTGATAAGTTTCAGGTTTGTATTTGAGAGGCAAAGTCCACACATAATAAGTAAAATCATCAAGTAAAACTAAGTAGTATTATTTATAGCCATCTGTACTCCGAGTAGGAGAAGTCCACAAATCAGCATGAATAATGTCAAAAGCAGAATATGTAATACTATGAGAACTAGCAAAAGGGAGTCTAATGTTTCCCAATAGGACAAGAAGTACAAAATTTGGAGTCATGCTGCTTATTGTATTCTATGTAATTACTACTCCTAAGAAAGTTTAAAGGTTGATCTCCAGGATGACTAAGGCGATTGTGCCATGTAGTTTTAGGAAGAGCCGTGAGGGCGGTTGCAATGTAGGTGGAGGGTGGGGTGGTGGTGACAGGATAAAGATCTCCCTAACTATTTTTTTAATGACAAATTGTTTAGCAATCAGATTACTGGATGAGTTCCTAGCAGGTTGTCCAAATTATCTGAATTAGTTAGAACAATTCTTTAGGTCTTGTTTAGCAATATATACAATGTGATAAATATTGCAATTAGGCATAAAAAATTATATGTTCATGAAAATAAATAAAAATAAGAAAATATATATTGCAGGGAGTTAGTATAATATACACAACTTGAAGTCGCAGGAATACGTTAGCAATCTACCTCATGAATAGAATGTTAGTAACTTCAAGAAAATAATAAAAATAAACAAAGAAACCAAATAAAGGTTGTCAATCTAGTTGAACCTCTGAAATTATACCACCGTCCGGGGTCGTTGATTTGTACGGATCTTAGATCGAAAGTTGAAAGAACCTTAAAAAAGATTTGTGTTTTGCGTTTGTTTTGTAATATGGTGCGGAGTTTGGTGCTGCTGCTTTGTTTGATTTGTTTGAGTTTGTTAAGTATGGCGATGTATGATGATATGGTTATAGGTATTAGTTGTAGAGTGCCGTATATATGGCTCAAGGATCAGTGAGGGACAATTAAGAGTATGAGTGTAGGTGTAGGTGTAGGTGATCAGGTGATGAATTTTGGTTGATGATGATCAGGTGATTAATTAGATGGCGATGAGTAATATGGTGAGGATGATCATGGAGTGATAAGGATGATGTGTTGTAAGGTGTTTGGCGAATTATTTGTGAGTGAGATGAGTGCTGTAGGAGATAAATGAGTGCCGTGAGAATTTTTTGTGAGGGCCGTGTGATTGTGGAATGAGGATGCCGTGAATTATGAGTGTGAATTGTTGAGATGAGTTATATTAGGAGGATACTAGCTTTTTATGCACGCTATGCGTGCCGGTGATATTTTGGGCATAATTATTGCTCGGTAATAAAATAATCAAAAATGAAATTATGAAAGTACGTATCTAAGTTAACCTCCATTTGGTGAGTAAGAAAGATTTAAATACTTACAAATAGTATTTAAAAACATTTTAATAATAAGTATAAGTGATGAAATTGCATATCAAAGTAATGAAGAAAACTGAATTTTTTTGGGAGTTTGTGTTTGTAATTGATTTTGTATTATGGAAAAATTTATTTGAGAATGAGTTGTCTCTATAATGGGAATGCCGTGTTTTTTTTATTGTCTGTGGTATTAATTTTTGGTAAGTTCTTGATTATGAATTTTTTTAGTTGAATGGTTGTAAATTTAATTTGATTGAATCTTTTTTTATTGGCAAGTTTATGTGATTGACCATTATATGAGTTGATTGGGTTTAATAGAGATTTTATTGAATTTTTTTCGGCAAGTTTATGGGTGTAATAGTTTTTTTATTTACTGTTGGAGGGTGTAGTTGGATTGTAATATTTATGTTGTGGAGGGGTGAATATGTAAATTCTTAGGAGGACACTGTTGCTTCCCCCCTTGGCTTATATAATAGAGATATATAGGTTTAGGTAATTGAGTTGTAATAGGTTTTCGAAATCTAGAAGGTCTCTAAAAGGTTTTTTTAAAAAGATTTTAGAAAAGAGTTAGATAAAAAATATTTAAAACATTTGGAGAAAGATGATTTTTATAAAAAAATATTTTTATTAATTAAACTAATCAATGTAATTAACTAATTCTATTAATTAAATTGGGCTAGAAAAGGGGTTTTAAAAATTGGGCTTTCATAAAACTATTTTTAAAGGGTTTTCGAAACATGGGCTTTTATAAAGTTATTTTAACACGTTTTAGAAAGTGGGCTTAGTAAAACTATTTATGAAAAAGGTTTTTGGAAATGGGTTAGTAAAAGCAGTTTGGAAATGGTTTTGGAATAAAATATTTTATTTTAGACTCGTTCTTTATTCTTTCCTTGATCCGGACCAATTGGAGCGGGGTATTAGTCATCATAGGGTACTAAATGGGGAGACACAATTATGTGTCTACAGAAGCCCCGACTTTGACTGAGATTTTTAATACCGAAAGTCAAAGTATACGTGTCGGGACGGAGAATGATTCTAGATGCTCTGCAATCCAAAATCACTTTTTTGCGTCGTTACCTGCAAAATAAGCAAAAGTTTCAGGAACAGACATGTGTGGAACATATTTGTAAATATGTAAAAATGAGATGGTGCGTGAAAGAAGGGGTCATGAGCTATTTCAGGCCCGGCTCATGTCGGAGTTATGTTGTCTCGATGGGTAATGGTCCGTAGACCTGATGGTTGTCTGTCGCCTTTTTGATTGATCGTGGTCCGCAGACCTGACGGTTTGTTTGTCGCCTTTCAGATTGATGATGGTCCACACACCTAACGGTTTGTTTGTCGCCTTTTTTATTGATGATGGTCCGCAGACTTGACGGTTTGTTTGTCGCCTTTTTGATTGATGATGGTCGGCAGACCTGACGGTTTGTTTGTCGCCTTTCAGTTGGTAATAGTCCGAAGACCTAACGGTTGACTTCCGCTGTTCATTTTCCAAAGTATTTGTTGCCTCTTGAGCAATGTACGTTTGATATTTTGTGACCATTTAAAACTAAAGAAGTGGACCTCGCTTTAGCTATGAAGCCCCCAAGCGCATTGTACAGGCTTGTTCCCAGGACACGAAGCTCAAGGCTTGGCACAGCATGTTGCGCTGGACGCCATTTGCTGAGTGTGGTGCATCGCTATCGGTACGCCGGACGCACCATGTATGTATATAGCGATTGTCTTCCGCTGTTAAATCGCAATGGTCCGTAGACCTTGCGCTTGTCTTCCGCTGTTCTGGTTCGTACTGGTCCACAGACCATGGCGGAATATAACTCGTATAGAGTTGTTCAATGTTGGGTACCTGTAAATACAAAGAATACACATATATACAGACAAATAATTAGGGGACATGCATGTGTCCCGTGATGTGGGTGCTAGTGTATGGATAGGACATGACTTGACTTGACTTGACTTAAAGGTGTTATCGTGTGTGCATACATGTGTGTGTGTGTGTGTGTGCGACTCTTTGACTTATGGTAGAATCCTATGGCTAAGGACGACGGATGCAATGCTATGCTTGATACAGATATGTAATGCAAATGCAGAGATGTGATACTAATGCAGAGATATGACATGATGCTAATGCAGCGATATGATTTAAGGCAAATGCAGCGATATGATGCTTTTATCGTTCTTTTAGAAGCTCAAATTTTCGTTTTAAAAAAATTGTTTTCGAAAGAGAAGAAACGGGGTAGCTTCCAGGGATGATCCACATAGTTATACTTGATTCAAAACATGTTGTTGTTACGGGCGTAAGTGAGCCCATACAACAGTTAGGATCTCGTATGGGTCTGGAGCCCACAATCTTTTGTATCGACTCGTAATGAAGTCCTTATCAAGGTACATATGGAGCCTATGAAAAAGGAGAAATGGGAAGTCCCCTGTAATATCCCGAGTTTCGACTTTATTTTATTAATAACTAATCTTGATTATTAAATTAAAAGTGACCCAATATTAGTAAATAACAATCACTAAGTTAATTTAATTTCTAAGTTATGTTAAAAAGGTATTAAATATTTATGGATAATGTAGTTTATAAATCAAACTACTAAAATCTTGTAATCAACTTTGTAATAATTTGGGTATTAGACTTGATGTTAGTAACAATTTCTGGTGGCCCATTGCCCAAGTCCATGAGCCCAAACAAATAAAAAGAAACCCATAAGCTGAAACTAACCCAACACCACCATTCCCCAAATCAGAAAAACTAAAAGAAAAAAAGAAAATAACTTCATCTTCTTCTTCCTCCATACGTGTAAGAGCAAGGATGGAGTTTTGCTCCACAAAGTCAAAAACCACCTATTTTACCCCAACTCCACCTCAGTGTACTTAATCTTCAAGAAACCCACTGAAACTTGTTCTCACAATGACCTTAAACCCACCGAAAATCAGCAAAAACAATAGGTAAAGTTGTTAGATTATATGTGTAATCTTTGTAATCTTTATATTTTAATTGGTAAATATCTTTTATATTACCTTATTAGTTTGTATATATATTCTGGAAAGTAATGAGAGCAAGGCAGGGCATTACACTCTTACATGGTATCAGAAGTCAAGGTTCTTTAACCTACTCCTCCAAATGACGGTTATATGCCGACAGATATTCAGCAAGCTATGCATACTCTCACCTTGCAACAACCTGATGAAAACTGGTATATGGATACCGGCGCCACATCTCACATGACTTCCTCTTCAGGTACACTCTCGTCCTATTTTCAATTGAGCAAACATAATGGCATTATTGTTGGTAATGGTAGTATGATTCCAATTCATGGTTATGGGCACACATCCCTAACTCCCGCTAACCCCTCTCTTACCCTCACCAACGTCTTACATGCACCCAAACTTATCAAAAACCTTATTTCAGTTCGCAAATTTACTACCGATAATATGGTTTCTGTTGAATTTGATTCTTTTGGGTTTTTTGTGAAGGATTTGCGGACGGGGAGCAATCTAATGAGGTGTGAGAGCTCGGGTGACCTTTATCCCTTCACTTCACAATTTCGAGCCATGACTTCATCATCATCTCCTGCTTTTTTTGCTACTATTTCTCCTAGTATATGGCACTCTCGTCTAGGCCACCGGGAGATGTCATTCTTTCTTCTCTGCGTTCTAGTAATTTGATTCAATGTAATAAGGCTCGAAATAAAATTTATCATTTTTGTCCTTTGGGGAAATTAGTTAAACTTCCTATTTATGATTCTCTTTCTTATACTACTATGCCATTTAATATTATTCACAGTGATTTATGGACTTCTCCAATTGTCAGCTCTAAAGGTCATAAATATTATGCTCTCTTTTTGGACAATTATAGTAACTTCTTATGGACTTTTCCCATATCTCACAAGTCTCAAGTTTATCTATTCTTGTCCCTCTGCAATTATATTCACACTCAATTTGACAAAGAAATAAAAATTCTTCAATGTGACAATGGGCGTGAATTTGAAAATGGTTCTTTTCATAAATTTTGTGCTCAACATGGCATGTCTTTTCGTTTCTCTTGTCCCCACACTTCTCCTCAAAATGGCAAAGCCGAACGCAAAATTAAAACCATTAACAATATTATCCGAACCTTACTTGCTCATGCCTCGATGCCACCCTTATTTTGGCATCATGCTTTAGAAATGGCCACATACCTCAATATTTTACCCTCCAAACTTCTTGGATACCAATCTCCTACTCAAATCCTATACCAAAAGACACCCACTTATTCTCATCTTCGTGTTTTTGGTTGTTTACGCTATCCTCTTCTTCCTTCTACTCAAATCAATAAACTTCAAGCTAGATCTACACCTTGTGTATTTCTTGGTTATCCGTCCCATCATAGAGGGTATAAATGTTATGATCTTTCAAGTTGCAAAATAATCATTTCTAGGCATGTTTGGTTTGATGAAACTCAATTTCCATTTTCTAAAGTCCACACTCCTTCCTCTCGTTTCCTATGACTTCCTAGAAAATGATGCCTCTCCATTTCGTCTCGCCTTATTTGCATCATCTTGCAAATAGTGGACCTTCTAATCCTCGCTTCTTACACCTCGAAGTTACTTCTCCTTCTCTAGCCTCCCCGCGGCCCAAAACAAAGCCCAACTAGCTCCTCCTAACCTTCCTTCTAATTCGAGCCCAACGACCCATAACTCCCCTCCCCTCCATCTCATCTCGCCGCCTCCCACCAGTTACTACCCCCTCTGCAGCCCAATCACCCACTCCAGGCCCATACCGCCCTCCCCACCTGCGTCTTTCATCCAGCCCACATTTCTCTTCATCTCTGCAGACCAGTTCGCCCCCAGCTGCCCCCACATCCATACGCATGACTACCCGAAGCCAAAATGGCAATTTTAAGCCCAACCCCAAATTTCACACTCATGCCTTACATACCTCCACCTCTCCTATTTTTGCCATTCTTCGTCACCCAGTGAGTGCGCTCAATGACCCGAATTGGAAAAATGCTATGCAAGAAGAATACAATGCTCTTATTGAAAATAAGATGTGGGTCCTAGTACCTCGTCCTTCTAATGTTAACATTATTCGGTCATTGTGGATTTTTCGCCATAAAAAGAATTCTGATGGTTCTTTTGAGCGGTACAAAGCCCGTCTTGTAGGAGACGGCAAAACTCAACAAGCAGGTATTGATTGTGATGAGACATTTAGTCCGGTTGTGAAACCGGCCACCATTCGTGTTGTTCACTGTCTAGCATTGTCAAAATCATGGTCGATTCATCAATTGGATGTTAGAAATGCATTTCTTCATGGCAACTTAAATGAAACTGTTTATATGTATCAACCCTTGGGATTCAAGGATCTAGCTCGTCCTGATCATGTTTGTCTACTGTGTAAATCTCTATATGGCTTGAAACAGGCACCAAGGGCTTGGTATCAACGTTTTATTGATTACATTGCCACCATTGGTTTCACTCATAGTCAGTCTGATAACTCTCTTTTCATCTACAACCGTGGACATGATATTGCTTACATCTTACTATATGTAGATGATATTATTCTTACTGCTTCATCATATTCTCTCAGGCTTTCTATTATGTCTTTGCTCAGCTCTGAATTTGCTATGAAAGATTTGGGCCCGTTGAGCTATTTTTTGGGCGTTGCTGTCTCCCGGGATAAAAATGGACTCTTTCTATCTAAGCGCAAATATGCAGCAGAAATACTTGACAGAGCTGGTATGTCCAACTGCAAACCTTGTCCTACTCCTGTCGACACAAAAGGCAAAATGAATGCCAAGTCTACTGCTCCATATGATGATCCGACCAAGTATCGGCAGTTGGCCGCGGTGCTTTGCAATACTTGACTTTTACTCGACCAGATATCTCCTATGCTGTTCAACATGGTTGTTTATTCATGCATGATCCGAAGGTCGAGCATATGGAAGCATTGAAACGCATCATCAGATACATTCAAGGGACGATTGGTTTTGGTTTACATCTTTACAAATCTTCTGTCAAATCAATCTTGTCTTATACGGATGCAGATTGGGGTGGATGTCCTGACACCCGTCGCTCTACCTCAGGCTACTGTGTTTACCTTGGTGATAACTTGATTTCCTGGCAGTCAAAACGCCAACCTACATTATCTCGTTCTAGTGCTGAAGCTGAGTACCACGGTGTTGCTAATGTTGTCTCTGAGTCATGCTGGATTCGAAATTTACTTCTTGAGCTTCATTGTCCTGTTCTGAAAGCAACCCTTGTTTATTGTGACAATGTGAGTGCGATTTATTTATTTGACAATCCTGTTAAGCATCAACACACTAAACACATTGAGATGGACATTCACTTTGTCCGTGAGAAAGTCAAACGTGGTGAAGTGCGTGTTCTTCATGTCCCATCCCGATATCAAATTGCAGACATATTCACCAAAGGGCTTCCGCGCATTCTTTTTGATGATTTTCGGGACAGTCTCAGTGTTCGTCAACCTCCCGCTTCGACTGCGGGGGTGTGTTAGATTATATGTGTAATCTTTCTTTATATTTTGGTAAATATCTTGTATATTGCCTTATTAGTTTGTATATATATTCTGGAAAGTAATGAGAGCACGGCAGGGCATTACACTCTTACAAAAGCTTCTTGTTTTCTAATGGTTTAGGAATTTTAAATTCTGAAAATACATCCTCTAAGATAGCCATTCCTCTATAAATAGGGGAGAATGGGTTCGAAATTTACAACACAAATCAACAAACAAAATTCAGAAAATAAAATCAATTTGGAACAAAGTTCAATCTTCAATTCCTCTGGTTTCTTTCGGCCACCAAGCAACCACCACCACAGCCACCACTTCCCCACTTTCCGACCACCATTGGAGAACCCCACACCCAGCCACACAACCAAGAACCCACCAGCATCCACCATTTCCCCTCCCCACTCGCGTCTCTCTTTTTCCACCTTGCAACACTCTCGCCCACTCTCTCTCCTCTCTCGCGGGTGACTGCACCACCGCCCCTCTGCTCGCCGTCCCATCAGCCGCCCTTTGCCGCCCCTACCGCCGTGAATCGCTGCCACTTTGCTGGGCCTTGTATCGCCGGTTCGCACCCCTACTTCCCCTTCCTCCTTCGCGTATGAGTGTGTTGTGCTGGGTGAGTTGTTTCTCTCATTTTTGTAATATGTGTTGACTTTTATATGTTATTCCCACCAATTCCCAAAATGAGTCATACACCTAAATGTTCAGTAAAAACAGCAATACTAATGCATGCTTATGACTAATTAAGTTAAGTAAAGTCACTTATAAATCATAGTTTACCTGAGTTTAACAAATATTATTTATAGTTAGTTTATACTAAAATATATGTTATCAAGCTTCAATTTGTTTAAGTTAAAACATGTTTAACATAAATTCCTAATCTAGCTTAAAAGTCATAACTACTCATAATCTTAATAACTAGCTCATTTAATTAAATAAGTTTAATTGAGGATTCTAACCTTGTAATATGATATTATGACTAAAAAAAAAGAGTAACATTCTTAATTCGATTTCCAAGTAATATCTATAGATTTTTAAGAGATTCCTGTAAACTATTATAATACTAAAATGTTAAGTCTAAGCTATTTGCCGCATAAACGCCAAGTAAGTCAAACTTTATAATTTATATAAATAATTCTCTAAAATAGAAACCGTACTAATAACAACTAACTTACTATTTAATGTTCGTCATAAAACTTTAAAAAGAACTCGTTCCTCGAAGCTCAGTAAGGACGATCTCAAGGACATAAGAGGAGATTTATATTATACTGCAATCGAGGTAACAACTACTGCTAGTACCCACAATTTCCTTCAATTATGTTTATAAAAATATGAGTATACAGTGGAATGGTAAATGTTTATGAATATAATTATTTATTTTGAGTTGCGAGGTGATACTTTATACTATGATACCATTTACGAACTGTCACGAGTTATGGAATTAAGATATGATAAGATATAATTTTGCTACCTTAATTATTGAGGTAGAGCTGAGATGAATGATTGAGGCTTATCACATATGAATATTAAAAGTTACGAAACATGATAAAGTAAAGTGAGATAACTGGTTTGCTGAGCTGATTGGTGGTCGTGCACGAACCGAGCTGTTTATTTGGGCACTGGCCCATTACCATTTACCAGGGTACTGGCCCTTTATTAGTGTAGGGCAACGCCCGGGGCGCAGGTCCTTGCACAGTGGTGCATACACACGGCTGGGAGACGTCCCAGAGCTGACTGATTTTGCAGCAACCAGAGTAAAAGAAGATATGGATGAAAGGATTAATATAAGATGTTGTTTTTATAATTGTTTGAATTATTTTTTCCCTCTGTTTGCAAATAAAATGAATTGGAATGAGTTTACATTGCTAGAGTAGCTTGTTACCGAGCCTCGGCTCATAACGTTTTGTATTTATGTTTTAGGTACTGATGGGGACGATGGTACTGCGTAGTGGCAAGGATTACCACCTTACAGTATCATCTAGTAGTAGTGCTATTAACTTGTAAGGTTAACTTAACCAGAAAGTAAGACAATATACTTTAATATAAGTTATCCTTGTTGTATCATGTTAACGTTATATGCTTTAATTTAATATAAGTTGCTTAAGTTAACACTATTATGTTTCACAAAGTTTAAATATGTTATGTAACTGTAGCCTTGTACCTTCTTAACCGAAGGTGCGACAGTAATGCCTCGACCAAATAGGTGTTCCGCTGCTAATTAGGTCGTCTTAAATAGTGAATTAGTGGTCGGGGCGTTACACTCCTAAGGATGATCTGTTGGATTTGAAATACATTGTGTAGTCCTCGTAATGCTTGAGTTGTACATGCTTCGAATTTCGTATGCCAAGGGCCTAAGTGAGCCCATAAATAGGTGCGATCTTGTATCCGCGTGGGTTTAAAACCCAAGATGTCATGTATGGACTCGTAATGAAGTCCTTATCTCAATAGGTATGGACTTGGAGCCTATGATTTTCTGGGTGGACTAGTGATGAAGCCCCTAGTAAGATGGAGTTGATGAAATACCCAACTTCATTGCTTGATTTTAAAGACATCTCGTCACACTTAGTGGAAGTTTCGATCAAAGATTCCATATAAGGTTCCTAAGGTGTAAAAGACAAGAAAGGCCAAAGAAAGGAACACTCGAAGGTGAAGCGCGGTCATAGCGCTGAGTGTTAAAAGGTTATGCTAAGGTTGGCTTAGAAGCGATAATGTAGCTGAGAAAGTGGCAAGGGATAAGAATAAGAAAAGGGCGGAGCCATAATGAATTAACTCACTGATTTGTCATATTTATATATAGATTTTAGGTGCATTTAGGTTGCATTTCTAGTTCATATTAAAGCATTTAGGTTCAGGCATATTTGCATAATTTACTTAAGTTTTGCTCTACTGCTCTCCGTTTGCTTGTTTTGATGAATTTCAGGTAATATTAATGCAAATAGACTATGCTTGGCTAAGCTTGAAAAAAACAAACATGAATAAAGAAGGTAGATTGCATGAGGATCACAAAGCATCTCTTTGGGACGAATTTGGGCTAGAATGAAGCGAACCATCACTACAAGAAATACGAAAACTGACTCCTGTACACTCTTTTCATCATAACTTTTGATACACAAATGATAATAGAGTGATTCCAATTGGGTTGGAAAGTTGACTTGAACAGATTTCCAACGACTCGTCACACGCTAAATTTCGATGAGAAACGAGAAAGTTATGAAGTTTTGACAATGAGTAGTTTTGGTATTTATTGCGGGCCCGGCCGGGCGGGATCTTGACTGGCTGCACGGATCGTTGTTTCACTTATTTCCATGGAAAATGACCTGACAACCGCCCGACCAGGAGGAAATCCGCCCCGGCAACCCGGGTGGGGCGATTTTTAGGCATTTTGAAGCGCATGTTGCGCTGTTTGTTACTTTAGTATAAATAACTCTTCTTTTAGAGGAGAAAAACTACGTTTTCATATTATTATTTCAGTCATTAGTTTCCTAAGCACTTTAATTCTCTCGAGAACCCTAGTTTATTCTACTTTATAAATTCATTCAAGATTCAATAGAGTAATTGTTTTCAATATTCGTTCTTCAATTGGTATTGTTTCTCATCCCTTACTATTCTCTTTTCAATTCTTCTTTGTTATTATTCCATCATGTTGCTTTCTTATTTAATTGTGATTATGTTTTCCCCAATTATGTGTGAGTAGTTTATTTTCTAGGGATTTGGGGATCTATGTATGCATATGAGGGATTGATTGAATGATTATTTAATTCATTGATTTGTTTAATTCCTGCTATTGAGTTATTTAAGTTAATCTACAAGTTTGGCCAACTGTGTTGATTATTGTTGCAATACAAAGTTATAAACCGAGAGGTAGGATTTTGTATAGGCTCTCAATAGTAGGCTTAGCGATCTATGACAATGCAAGAGCGGCTTAGTGAGCTTCGAGGGAGGTAATGTTCGAGTGAAATTACATGTGCCCTAGTTAGATTATTTCATTGAGTTTCTTCAATCATTCTTGATATCCTGAATTGCATACATGGTGAAGTATTCCCTAGTCTTTCTCTTAATTGTTATTTGTGATTTGACAATTCGCTTAGTTTAGTAAACCAACCCTTTTTCATCTGATTTAGTTAGTATAATATTAGAGTTCAGATATTATAGTATAGCTATCTCTTTTCGATCCTGACTTCCCTACCTACTAGTTAGTGGACCTTAGGTTATTTTTTATTAGGTGATACGACTTTAGCCTGTCAAATTTTGGCGCCGTTGCCGGAGAGACGGCTTATTACTAGTGTAGCTGAACTACTAATATTAGACTAATTGTATATACTTTATTTGTAAATATATATATATTTTATTATTTCTCTTTTTTTTTTTGAATGACATTTATCTTTTTTCCCCAATTTGAGCATGAAGTGTTTTGGAGATACAAGCTTAGATTTGAAAACTTTATTGGTCCCGACCATTTATTTGAACAATGGGAAATTGGTTTAGATCTATGACGGTTTGAATGATGATACGAGGGTGGCTGTAGATTCCATGAGTGATGGTAAATTCATGGATATGACAACTAAAGTGGGTTGTAATTTGTTTGAGCAATTAGCTAGGGCAACATTTGCGTGGGAGATGATAAGGTATGTTACTCCAGCTCTAGAAAATTCATCTATCATTGATTCTCAAACTCTTACCTCTCCGTCTGATTTTTGTTCTTGTTGTCACTCTTATGATCATGATATTTCTCTTTGTCCACATAATGAGTCATATATGCATGTCAATAGCCCTATCCATGAGTTTAATTTGTCTAATACTCCATCTGAATCTGATAATATCAAAGAATTTCTTTATGATTTCATGAATGAAATAAATAAGGTTCAGGAGAATTATAAGTTGGTTCAGGAGGATTACATGTTGCAACTAACAAAAATTACAGAAAGTTAAAGATAAATAACATCTAGACTAAAATCTATTAGCCAACACGTTGAGCAACATTTGTATTATGATGATGTGTTGGTTGAGAATGCTAGTTCATTAGAAGAAGGTTATCATTTGACTCTTGATGGTAGTTTAAATAAGGAAAAGATGGATATAATGGATGTTTTTGAGGAGGAACAATCATTAGTTGTAGAATCAGTGATTGAAAAACCATTGGTTATTGAACTTTTGAATGAAAATTCCTTTGTCGACAAGCTTGTTGATGAGAGTGAAGTTTTAGGTAAAGAGTTTGAATATGCTGAAAGCGTACAAAAATTTGATGTTAAGCCTAACCCTCATATCCTGTTTTCACGAAAGCTTAATCGTGTACCTTCATCCCCTATGTTATATCCTCCTTGTTTTTTTAAAGAGCTAGTGTTGCATGATAATTTTGACCAAGTGAATATTCCTGATCATCTTGTGAGAACCGATGAATTGCAAGATAGTTGTACATTTTTTATTTTTCTTCTTCTTTTTCTTATGATTCTTTTCTTTTGATACTTTTAACCCCCTATTAGTAAACATAAATATGCTTGTATTCAAGCCATATCAAGTGTTCAATAACATGTTTGCAGGGGAATTTGATAAGTTGTTGAAGGCATTGGATTCTTCATAATCTAAAAAATATTTCGGTCGTGCGGGACCCTAAAAACCAGCGCTTATCGGGAGGCAACCCAACTTTCTAACCTTTAGTTGTTATCTTTATTTCTACTTTATGACTAACTTTGCTAACGTGTGTTTCAGTGACGTGCTCTTGGTTATGGTGGAAGTGTCAATACTTTTTGGCACACTCTATGTTCATTACCCACCTTTTTGTGAGTTGTACCCTTCCCTTTTCTTTTGCTTTGTTGTTCTTCTCAGTGTTCACATTGAGGAAAATGTGAAGTCCGGCTTGGGAAAGGATGTCACTTCGTGCATGTTAGTTGCATACTAGTTTAGATTTATTGCTTTAGTAGGATTGTTACATGGTTTGTACCGCTCATTAGGGGTGGGAGTTTACATGTAACGGAAAAAAATTTACTGCTTTCTTAATTGCATTAATTTTTTTTTTCATATTAGATTTCATATCATGTTAGTTTGCATCTATGGGACTATTGCTAGCACTTTTTGAGAACCTTGTTGATATTTCACTACACTTCATGAGCGTCATTCATCTTGTTCATGATTCTTCATAGCACAATTGTTTTGCAATTGATTGTTTGTGGTAAGATTGTTTGATGTCTCTCTGGATCGATTTAACTTTATTGTGCAGACACCTTAACTCAAGTGAGCTTTTGTGCCTGTAAACTGACGTATTCATGTCAGTTCTGTTCTTTCATGTGTGATTATTAGTTCCTCAGTTATCGGATTGATCTTGATTTGACTTGGTACTCTTTGATATTTGATAATGCAAACACTTTGAAATGATTGAGGTATTTTATTTCATGATCTTAGCTCCAGAGTTATTCTTATTTTCATATTTTCCTTTCTCAAGCCCTGTTGAGCCTTTCTGTAACACCCCGTCCTTCTACTACTAAGATACTAGACATTAACGATTCAAGGAATACTAAAATGACGTTAGCGGAAATAACGTCGGGACGGTTATGCTACTCTAAAACAATAAATAAAGATAATAACTCAAAATTCATAGCTTAAAAAGAGAATAAATCTCCGAGTAAACATCATAGTTCTAACATAAATGAAGTATCCCAAATTGTATCATACTATCAAATCCAAAATACCATGAGACATGCAAGTCTCCCAAAATAAACTTAAATAAAACTAATATCCTTGAAAGCAATCCAAAAATAAGTCTCCCTATGGTCTATATAGAGTTCATCTACCAAAAACAAGATTTAGAAGCTTCTTCTCACAACCAACTCTCACACTGCTAGCCCAAGCAAGTCAAAAGCCTAGCTTTCATTTCCATCTCGCAAGATTATATTAAATATTTCCACGCCGGTGGGGAGTAACTAGCGGTTCTCCCGAACAATAGCAATCAAAGCACCATTCAGAGGTAGATTATTAAGAAAGGAATAACATGCAATCATTACATCATATCATGCACATAGAAATCATAAAGCTCATAGATAAATCAAGAGATCATTAACAATAGGTAAGCATAATATAGTGAGTGACATAATTCCAATATAAATAAATAATAATAATAAATCAAAATACAACAAGTTATTGAGTCAGAAACCGAACGCCAGTGATTCGCAAATCACTTCCTAAGGTTTGTCAGATCGCAATCTCCAGGTCAGTCTATGGGCTTACGTTCCCCACTGCCTGTGTCAAAGAATGGCCAAACTCCCGATGCAGGGTAGAACACGCAGAACTCCCTGACCTCTCGGACGACAACAATTAACCCAGGTGTACCCCTAGTTCGCAAACCAGGTGGTTGGCATGTTCTTAACCGGGGACTACATCTATCCCACCGGATATTCTTATCTCAAAATACAATCATGCATACAAACTAAGTATCATTCATCAAAAATATTCATCAAAAAGGGGATGCCACCCGGCCGTATACCCACAGTTCATCAAACAGTTCTTCATAATTCCTCAAAGTAAATCACTTATACAATAATCAACAAATAATTCTCACAATAACACTTGAACATTCCCAAACATCAAAAATGACAATATACTGGTTTTTACAGCAACCACTCCCAATCACAAATACATCACCAATTAACTCTAAATCATATTCATTAAAAGAGTAATAACAAGTAAATCATTTTATTCCATAAATCAAACCTAAACATGTGGTTACCAAAATGATGCATACTGTATACTACTGAAAATCAGCAACCCTGAATATATTAAATTATAAATTATATCTGATTTACAAGCCTTCAAACAATTTAAAAGTGTATCCTCAATTTCATCACAAAACACCATAATAATTATGAAACTAACAAATTCGAGCAGTAAAATCACACAAAAATTATCACACGACCCTAATGGCCCTACTGACATGGTACAATTTTTTATTTATAATTTTCGGACTCTAAAAGTATTTTTAACAGTTAATATACCGATTCCTCAAATAAGCCATTATAATAATTAAAATATAAAAAGACGCCCAAAAATTACCAAAAATTCACATAACATGTAAAAACTCACGGAAATACATATTATTAAAAACAAATTAATTTTTCTGCCTCTACAAATAATCTTAATGAATTATATACTGACAGAAATGAAATTACAAAAACAGATATATAAATTAATTAAAACATTAAACAGTAGATAAAAATTATTCTAAGGCAAGGAATACATTATACGCATGTTACATGATCTAAGAAAAATGATTTCATCAATTTCAACAGTCGTTCAATAATTATTATGAAATTTAGCCAAAAACGCACAAAATACTAATTAAATCAAATAAATATTAAAAATCATGCAAAAATTACTTTTCTCTACGCAGTATTCACATAGCATGTCTCACGTATGTTCAAGTAAAATTTCGTCAAAAATATCATTCAAAAAGTATTTTAGATAATTCCTAACGTAGTAATCTAATACCGAATACTACTCTAATCACTATGATTCTAGGATAACAACTAGTTACCTGGATCGTCGGAGGCGAGCTGAAAACTTCTGGAAATCCCCACAATAGGCGTGTGACCCTCTTCTTCTTCAAATTCCAAGCACCAAGTATAAGGAAAAAGCCACAAAAACAATTCACGAACAATTATTAAAGAGAAGAAATGAAGAAAATTTGAGAGAATGAAAATGGTGATGATGGCCGAAAATATGGAGAATGGCAGCCAAAGGATTCTGATTTTCTAATCAGAATTTGAAGTGAATTAAGAGGTGCAATGAGGTTTTAATTAAGGAAATCATTAAGGGGGGGTTATGGGGGTTATAAGGCATCCAAGAGTCTTAAGGAAAACAAAAGAGAAAAGAAAAGGAGAAGGCTCTCCTATTACTTCACTTGGCCGGCTGCCCCAAGCCCAAAACCCACACAAAACTTTCGGCCCAAATTCAACAACGATCCATGCTCCGAAAGCCCGATATGCGATAAAACGGTTAATTCCTAAATCGCGCTTAAACTTTGAAAATACTTAATAATGAAAATAATTCTAAAAATTATATTATAAATACAAATGAAATAAACACATTAACATGCCATAAAAATAAAAATAATAATTCGGCTCCCAAAATTATAAAATAAAAATAATTAATTTAGAGAAAATAATAGTTTTAGAGAAATTTCTTGCGAAAGACTAGGAGCAAAATTATGGGTTGTTACAATCTCCCCTCCTTAAATAAAGTTTTGTCCTCGAAACTTCGAAAACAAAAACAAGACAAGAACAAAAATAGTACCTGAAACGAATAGTTCCGGGTATTTCAGTCGCATCGACTCTTCGGTTTCCCAAGTAGCTTCTTCGTACTTTTGACTTCTCCAAAGTACTTTAACCAAGGGAATAACCTTCCTTCTAAGAGCACGGTTCTGACGGTCCAATATACGAACAGGTCGCTCTTCAAAAGTCAGATTCGGCTCAACTGACACCGACTCAACAGGGATCACATGCGAAGGATCACTACGATACCTGCGCAACTGCGACACATGAAACACATCATGAACCTTCGACAGCTCTGGCGGCAACGCCAAACGATACGCGACCTCCCCGATCCTTTCAAGAATCTCATAGGGACCTACGTACTTCGGACTCAACTTGCCCTTTTGACCAAACCGCATCACTCCCTTCATCGGAGAAACCCTCAAAAGCACCTTATCCTCCACCTCAAAAGATATAGGTTTCCGACGCAAATCAGCATACGACTTCTGCCGATCTTGAGCAGCCTTCATCTTCGCTTGAATTACTTTCACCTGCTCAACTGTATCCTGAATTAACTCCGGGCCCAAAATCAACGAGTCACTGATGTCGCTCCAACAAGTAGGACTACGACACTTCCTTCCATAGAGAGCCTCATACGGGGCCATTTGGATACTAGCTTGATAACTGTTGTTATAAGAAAACTCCACCAAGCTAAGAGACTTGACCCAAGACTGCTGAAATTCCAAGGCACAAGCTCGAAGCATATCTTCCAAGGTCTGAATAGTCCTCTCCGTCTGACCATCGGTAGCTGCATGAAATGCAGTACTCAGCTTCAACTTCGAACCAAAAGCCTCTTGCAGAGCAATCCAGAAATGGGATAGGAATCGCGGATCACGATCAGAGACAATGTCTTTGGGAACCCCATGAAGACGAATGATCTCATTAGCATAAGCTTCAGCTAACTCTTCCATAGACCAAGTGTTATTCATCGCAATAAAACGAGCCACTTTATTCAATCGATCCACAATCACCCACACAGCATTCAATCCACCGGCAGCTCTAGGCAAACCCATCACAAAATCCATCGAGATCGATTCGAACTTCCAAGCAGGAATAGGCAAAGGTTGCAACAAACCACTAGGCCTCTGATGCTCAATCTTCACCTTCTGACAAACCAAACACCTAGCTACGAACTCGGCAATCTCTCTCTTCATACCAGGCCACCAAAAATTAGCCTGCAGATCCTTATAAAGCTTGTCACCCCCAGGATGAACGGAATAAGGGGTACTATGAGCTTCCTCGAGCATCTTTCTCTTAAGCTCACCATCATTGGGCACACACCAACGCCCCATAAACCTCAAGCTATCATCAGCACAGATCTCAAAATTCTCTGCACGACCTTGCATCTTTGCTTCACGGATCTTCTCCAGCTTCGGATCACCCTTTTGCTTGCTTCTTAACTCCCGGAACAACTCGGGCTCGACACTCATGGAACCCAACAAAGCAGACACATAACCCTGAGGAACAACCTCGATTTCAAGCTTGCGAAACTCTTCACACAATTCACGAGGCACCACCATAGCAGCGTTTAATGAATGCTTACTCTTACGACTCAGAGCATCCGCTACTTTATTCACCTTACCCTCTCGGTAATCCAGGGTCAGATCATAATCCTTGATCAATTCAAGCCACCTTCTCTGCCTCATGTTAAGATCACGCTGAGTGAAGATGTACTTCAAGCTCTTGTGGTCAGTATACACCTTACACGGAACACCATACAGATAGTGTCGCCATATCTTTAGTGCAAACACCACAGCCGCTAACTCCAGATCATGGGTCGGGTAATTCCTCTCATGCACCTTCAGCTGCCTCGAACCATAGGCTATTACTTTCCCTTGCTGCATCAAAACACAACCCAGACCATTCTTCGATGCATCACTGAACACTTCATACTCAACGCCCTCAGATGGCAAAGTAAGAACAGGAGCAGAGGTCAAACTCTTTTTCAGCTTCAAAAATGCCTTTTCACAATCCTCAGACCAGATGAACTTGCAGTCCTCGCGCATCAAGCGAGTCAGAGGTTGAGCTGTCTTGGAGAAATTTTGAACGAACCTCCTATAATAACCAGCTAGACCCAGAAAACTCCGAATCTCGGTCACATTCTTAGGACTCTCCCACTCGACAACAGTCTTGATCTTAGCGGGATCCACCTTGACTCCTTCCTTGCTGATTACATGCCCTAGAAAAGCAACTTCCTTCAGCCAGAACTCGCACTTAGACAGCTTTGCAAACCACTTTTGCTTGCGCAGAACATCTAACACCAGTCTCAAATGCTTCTCATGCTCCTTCTCATCCTTAGAGTAGACGAGAATATCATCGCTGAACACGACCGCACAAGTATCCATGTACTCGTGGAAAGAGCGATTCATTTGATCCATAAAAATCGCAGGGGCATTCGTGAGACCAAAAGGCATCACTTCAAATTCATAGTGCCCATACCTGGTGCGAAAAGCAGTCTTCGGAATATCCTCCTTCTTCACAGGAATTTGATGATATCCGGATCTCAGATCGATCTTGGAAAACACACCAGCACCTTTTAACTGATCAAAGAGATCTTCAATGCGAGGCAACGGATATTTATTCTTGATCGTTACCTTATTCAACTCACGGTAATCGATGCACAAACGCATACTCCCGTCTTTCTTCTTGACAAACAGAACAGGAGCACCCCAAGGAGACACACTAGGCCTTATGAAGCCCTTATCTATCAGCTCTTGCAATTGATTCTTCAACTCTTGCAACTCAGACAGCGCCATTCTATACGGAGCCTTGGATATAGGAGCAGTACCCGGTACTAAATCAATGCCGAACTCCACATCTCTTTCAGGAGGAATACCTGGCAACTCTTCAGGAAATACATCAGGATAATCCCGAACTACCGGAATACTCTCGAGCTGATCTTCGGATGACAAATCCTTCACCATGCAAAGGTATACCACATCACCTTTTTGACGCATCTTCCGCATTCTCAGAGCGGAAACCCACTTAACACCCTTCTTCACTACAACACCCGAATAAGAAATCCTTTTCCCCTTAGAATCTCTGAGCACCACCTTCTGATCACGGCACTGAATGCAGGCATGATACTTCGATAGCCAATCTATTCCAAGGATCACATCAAACTCTGACATAGGAAACTCTATAAGATCGGCTGGCAACTCAGAACCCAGAATACTAACAGGCACGCCCTTAAACTCGGAATGACAGGGATAATTCTCACCAGACGGAAGAGAAATTAGGGACTTAACAGGAGATCTAGAGGAAAGATTAGCTTTTCGAACGAAGGAACTAGCAACAAAAGACACTGTAGCACTAGTATCGAACAGAACAAAAGCAGGGATATTATTTACAAGAAAAGTACCAGAGATGACATCGGGATGGACATCGCTTCAGCTTGCCGTCATCACTAAATCCTGTTCTTCGGAGGAGCAGAAGAACTAACTGGCTTAGCAGGACCAGCAGAAAAAGACGGAGCTCTAGGATTCTTAGCACACTGGAAAGACTTGTGCCCCACTTCCTTGCAATAGAAACAAACAACAGTCGATCCATCACAATTCTTCCCCGGATGAGCGACCTTTACCACGATTCGACACTTGCTCGGATCAAAACTCGGACGATAACCTGGATCCGAACCCCGTTGATAACCCCCTCGACCGGACGGCTCATACCTCGGCTTCTTAGCGGGAACCGAACATAGGTAGCGCAGCAGCCCCTTAGCGAAATCTTCCTCTTTCAAAGAGGCATGAATACTCAGGGCTATCTCATAGGCTCCCTGGAAAGTCGAAGCTCCCGAACTCAGAACATGGGTCCTCACCCTAGGATCCATTTTCTTGATGTACCTTTTCACACGCTCAGCTTCAGTAGGTAAAACTGTGGTAGCAAACCGGGACAGCTCGGTGAACTTATCAGTGTACTCCTGCACACTCAAAGTACCCTGAGACAGAGTTAAGAACTCTTCCTGCTTCTGCCAACGGAGCACATCAGGATAAAACCTCTCCTTCAGCTTAACACGAAACTCATCCCATCCAAATCCCGGTGTAGCCATACAGCTTGCACGAACAGTACTCCACCAGTTGTCAGCTTCCATCTTCAGATAGTAGGTACCAATAGGCACCATTTCAGCAGCAGGGCATCCAGTAGCAGCAAACAGCTTCTCCATCTCCCTTATCCGCCCTTCCAGCACAACAGGATCAGAAGTCCCGTCAAAAGTAGGCGGACGGTGACGGTCAATCCGATCAAAAATGGATTGCCCACTAGGCGGAGCAGAAGACCGATTAGCCATAGCTATGATGGCGTTCTCAAGTGCTTGGCGCCTCTTCCGGGCAGCCTCCTTTCTAGCACTAGTCATACCTCGGGGCGGCATTCTACAAACACAAGTTAAACATTCGTTATTGAACACATTATTAGTTGTAAATTAACAACTTATCACATCAAAGTAAGAGAAATAATTTCCCGTGGTTTCCTACCCAAGTGACCTTCTCACCACTACTTTTCTTGAAGCCTAAGATTCTAATGACCCTAGTTACTTCAACTACACATTTCCCGGGAGTTTCTTAGTGGCTAAGTCAGGGTCTCGGGTAACTTTGCTCTGATACCAACTGTAACACCCCGTCCTTCTACTACTAAGATACTAGACATTAACGATTCAAGGAATACTAAAATGACGTTAGCGGAAATAACGTCGGGACGGTTATGCTACTCTAAAACAATAAATAAAGATAATAACTCAAAATTCATAGCTTAAAAAGAGAATAAATCTCCGAGTAAACATCATAGTTCTAACATAAAAGAAGTATCCCAAATTGTATCATACTATCAAATCCAAAATACCATGAGACATGCAAGTCTCCCAAAATAAACTTAAATAAAACTAATATCCTTGAAAGCAATCCAAAAATAAGTCTCCCTATGGTCTATATAGAGTTCATCTACCAAAAACGATCTTAGAAGCTTCTTCTCACAACCAACTCTCACACCGCTAGCCCAAGCGGTCAAAAGCCTAGCTTTCATTTCCATCTGCAAGATTATATTAAATATTTCCACAAATGGTGGGGAGTAACTAGCGTTCTCCCGAACAATAACAATCAAAGCACCATTCAGAGGTAGATTATTAAGAAAGGAATAACATGCAATCATTACATCATATCATGCACATAGAAATCATAAAGCTCATAGATAAATCAAGAGATCATTAACAATAGGTAAGCATAATATAGTGAGTGACATAATTCCAATATAAATAAATAATACTAATAAATCAAAATACAACAAGTTATTGAGTCAGAAACCGAACGCCAGTGATTCGCAAATCACTTCCTAAGGTTTGTCAGATCGCAATCTCCGAGGTCGGTCTATGGGCTTACGTTCCCCACTGCCCGTGTCTAAGAATGGCCAAACTCCCGATGCGGGGTAGAACACGCGTAACTCCCCGACCTCTCGGACGACAACAATTAACCCGGGTGTACCCCTAGTTCGCAAAAACCGGGTGGTTGGCATGTTCTTAACCGGGGACTACATCTATCCCACCGGATATTCTTATCTCAAAATACAATCATGCATACAAACTAAGTATCATTCATCAAAAATATTCATCAAAAAGGGGATGCCACCCGGCCTTATACCCACAGTTCATCAAACAGTTCTTCATAATTCCTCAAAGTAAATCACTTATACAATAATCAACAAATAATTCTCACAATAACACTTGAACATTCCCAAACATCAAAAATGACAATATACTGGTTTTTACAGCAACCACTCCCAATCACAAATACATCACCAATTAACTCTAAATCATATTCATTAAAAGAGTAATAACAAGTAAATCATTTTATTCCATAAATCAAACCTAAACATGTGGTTACCAAAATGATGCATACTGTATACTACTGAAAATCAGCAACCCTGAATATATTAAATTATAAATTATATCTGATTTACAAGCCTTCAAACAATTTAAAAGTGTATCCTCAATTTCATCACAAAACACCATAATAATTATGAAACTAACAAATTCGAGCAGTAAAATCACATAAAAATTATCATACGACCCTAATGGCCCTACTGACATGGTACAATTTTTTATTTATAATTTTCGGACTCTAAAAGTATTTTTAACAGTTAATATACCGATTCCTCAAATAAGCCATTATAATAATTAAAAATATAAACAGACGCCCAAAAATTACCAAAAATTCACATAACATGTAAAAACGCACGGAAATACATATTATGCAAACAAATTAATTTTTCTGCCTCTACAAATAATTTTAATGAATTATATACTGACAGAACCGAAATTACAAAAACAGATATATAAATTAATTAAAACATTAAATAGTAGATAAAAATTATTCTAAGGCAAGGAATACATTATACGCATGTTACATGATCTAAGAAAAATGGTTTCATCAATTTCAACAGTCGTTCAATAATTATTATGAAATTTAGCCAAAAACGCACAAAATACTAATTAAATCAAATAAATATTAAAAATCATGAAAAAATTATTTTTATCTATACAGTATTCACATAGCATGTGTCACGTATGTTCAAGTAAAATTTAGTCAAAAATATCATTCAAAAAGTATTTTAGATAATTCCTAACGTAGTAATCTAATACCGAATACTACTCTAATCACTATGATTCTAGGATAACAACTAGTTACCTGGATCGTCGGAGGCGAGCTGAAAACTTCTGGAAATCCCCACAATAGGCGTGTGACCCTCTTCTTCTTCAAATCCCAAGCACCAAGTATAAGGAAAAAGCCACAAAAACAATTCACGAACAATTATCAAAGAGAAGAAATGAAGAAAATTTGAGAGAATGAAAATGGTGATGATGGCCGAAAATATGGAGAATGGCAGCCAAAGGATTCTGATTTTCTAATCAGAATTTGAAGTGAATTAAGAGGTGTAATGAGGTTTTAATTAAGGAAATCATTAAGGGGGGGTTATGGGGGTTATAAGGCATCCAAGAGTCTTAAGGAAAACAAAAGAGAAAAGAAAAGGAGAAGGCTCTCCTATTACTTCACTTGGCCGGCTGCCCCAAGCCCAAAACCCACACAAAACTTTCGGCCCAAATTCAACAACGATCCATGCTCCGAAAGCCCGATACGCGATAAAACGGTTAATTCCTAAATCGCGCCTAAACTTTGAAAATACTTAATAATGAAAATAATTCTAATAAATTATATTATAAATACAAATGAAATAAACACATTAACATGCCATAAAAATAAAAATAATAATTCGACTCCCAAAATTATAAAATAAAAATAATTAATTTAGAGAAAATAATAGTTTTAGAGAAATTTCTTGCGAAAGACTAGGAGCAAAATTATGGGTTGTTACACTTTCTGACTATGTTTGATTAATACCTACATTACAAGCCTTGGCCTCATTTGATTCTTCTCCCAAGCCTAACTTGGGGGAGCGAGTATTGGTTTTGGTTTGGTAGATTACTATTGAATGAAAGTGCTCGAAATATGGTCTAGTTAGAGGAACATTATGTTACAAGCTTGGAAATTGAATCGAAAAACAAGGTTGAAAAAAAATTGAAAAAAAAGTGAAAGAAAGAGTTATCAAATAAAGTGAAAAAAAAAGGTTATTCATGAATTGCTTGACCAAAAGTATTGTTGATTATATTTTGGAGATTGTTGGTTGTTGCATGGAGTTGTTGTGACCTCTCTTAGTCATGATTTCAGTGATGTGATGCTCCCCCTTCTTGGTTTTCCACCACAATTCCCATAATACTATCAATACATTAACCACAACCCCATTACAACCCTGAAAGTCCTCTTGATCTTTGTGTGTTATATTATTGAATAGAAAATGAGTCAAAGGGTCAAAGTTAAAGTTTATATGCTTCATCTGAGTCGACTTGATTTATGTTGAGTGTCTTTTTTATTTTCCCTTAAACACATGAGAGATTTGAGTGCACATGACTATAGTGAGGTATATCAGGTTTGGTTAAATCTAGCTTGGGGGATATGGTTTGTGGTATGATTGGAGAGTCGATTGCGATACATAATATGCTATGCGGCTTTGATCGAGATTGTTTCGATGCTTGTTTTGTGTGGTGATTATATCTCTTGTGGTTTTATGTTGAGTGTTTGGCCCTATTGTAGTCACATATTGTAGGTGTCTTTCTTCTCCAATGTCTATGTCTTATTGTTTGAGGACAAGCAATGGTTTAGCTTGGGGGAGTTTGATGTGTAATATTTATATATAGATTTTAGGTGCATTTAGGTTGCATTTCTAGTTCATATTAGAGCATTTAGGTGCATATTTGCATGATTTACTCAAGTTTTGCTCTACTACTCTCTGTTTGCTTGTTTTGATGAATTTCCGGTGATATTATTGCAAATAGACTATGCTTGGCTAACCTTGAGTAAAACAAACATGAATAAATAAGGTAGATTGCATGAGGATCACAAAGCATCTATTTGGGACGAATTTGGGCAAGAATGAAGCGAACCATCACTACAAGAAATGCGAAAACTGACTCTTGTACACTCTTTTACTCATAACTTTTGATACACAAATGATTATAGAGTGATTTCAATTGGGTTGGAAAGTCGACTTGACCAGCTTTCCAATGACTGGTCACAGGCTAAATTTCAATGAGAGACGAGAAAGTTATGAAGTTTTGAAAATGAGCAGTTTTTGTATTTGTTGCGGGCCCGGCCGAGCGGGATCTTGCCTGGCCGGGCGGATCGTTGTTTCACTTATTTCCACGGAAAATGATCTGACAACCGCCCCGGCAACCCGGGCGGGGCGATTTTTAGGCGTTTTGAAGCGCGTGTTGCGCTGTTTGTTACTTTAGTATAAATTACTCTTCTTTAAGAGGAGAAAAACTTCGTTTTCATATTATTATTTCAGTCATTAGTTTCCTAAACACTTTTATTCTCTCAAGAACCCTAGTTTATTCTACTTTACAAATTCATTCAAAATTCAATAAAGTAATTGTTTTCAATATTCGTTCTTCAATTGGTATTTTTTCTCATCCCTTACTATTCTCTTTTCAATTCTTCTTTGTTATTATTCCATCATGTTGCTTTCGTATTTAATTGTGATTATGTTTTCTCCAATTATGTGTGAGTAGTTTATTTTCTAGGGATTCGGGGATCTATGTATGCATGTGAGGTATTGATTGAATGATTATTTAATTCATTGATTTGTTTGATTCATGCTATTGAGTTATTTAAGTTAATCTACAAGTTTGGTCAATTGTGTTGATTATTGTTGCAATACAAAGTTATAGACCGAGAGGTAGGATTTTGTATAGGCTCTCAATAGTAGGCTTAGTTATCTATGACCATGCGAGAGCTGCTTAGTGAGCTTAGAGGGAGGTAATGTTCGAGAGAAATTACATGTGCCCTAGTTAGATTTTTCATTGAGTTTCTTCAATCATTCTTGATATCCTGAATTGCATATATGGTGAACCATTCCCTATTCTTTCTCTTAATTGTTATTTGTGATTTGATAATTTGCTTAGTTCAGTAAACCAACCCTTTTCATCTGATTTAGTTAGTATAATATTAGAGTTCAGATATTATAGTATAACTATCTCCTTGTGGATTCGATCCTGACTTCCCTGACTACTAGGTATTGGACCTTAGCTTATGTTATTTTTTATTAGGTCATACGACTTTAGCCTGTCGCTCACTCAATGAGGTAGGCTAATGATGCAGGTTCAAATCCCAGTCTAGTTCTAAAGGAAGGGATGAGCATTGAAAATTCATGATTTGGGCGATCGAGCTTTTCTCATGGGCCTAGGCGAGCCTTAAATAATTTTTTTTTGAATTAAAATGGCTGCGCCTCAAAAGAGGTTGCATACGTATCCATGATGGAATCAGGCCAGTCGTAGCTCTTAGCATTTTAATTGGTTACCGAGCAATGGGGATGGTTGTTAAGAAGGTTAATTACAGAGATTTGAAGTTGGAGGTTTGGAATCGAAGGTTGAAGGTTTTGAAAAGAAAGTACTTTTGACAAAGCTATTGATAGTCTTATTTGCAACACTTCCTGTTTTTTTTTTTTTTGATATTTTGCACTTCTTTTTTTTATGTTCATCATTTTTGCTTTTGCTTTTTCGCTTTTTTTTTTTTGCTTTGATTTTTTTTATGTTGCTCTCTTCTTTTTTTTAATTGTCGTTTACATTGAATGGTTGTCAAATGTACTTCCCATGAGGTAGGTAAAAGGGAAATGGATGATTATGCATGATAAGGATTGGAGAAATAGTTGCGGGGAAAGGGAGGAATGCCTCCTTTATATATGCCAATTATATTAATTGTCTTTATTTGAATAGTCATGAGAATTAGATATTCAATTCTTTTAAGGCGACAATCGTGATTTTCATTGATGCTCATTAATGCAAGGTTAGAAAATAGAAAAATACTCATTTATTTATTGAAAATTATGAGTACATGCAATAAGAGAGAAAATCCTATATTAGACTGGGCAAAATAAGAGAGATGAAATAGAAAATGAAATCCTAAGTCTAGACTCCTACGTCACGTGATGAGACAGCTTCGTTGCTTCGATCTTCATGAGGTCTCTTTCTAAATGAAAAGATAAGAAGTGTATTTTTTTTCGTGCTGATTGGACCTAAGCGAGTCCAAATGTCTTAATGAGCGATTGAGCTCAGAAAGGTGTCTATTTCTATGACATTGAGGTCATTATCTTCGGTAATTTTCAGCAAATCATTCTCGATCTGGATACCCACATCATATACTCTTGTGAAGCTATCAAGACCCAAGTATTTGTGGTGGTTTTTGTACTTAGGAAGGAGGTTAGAAACGAATGTTCGTACCAAGTCTTTTTCTGCAGGCCTTGATACCATATGGGTTGATTTCTCTCTCTATCTGTTCAAATAAGTGGTAAAGCCTTCATTTTCACCTTGTTTAAGAACCTCGAGTTCTCTAAGGGAGGTTTGCAGTTGTGCGTACGATTCGTATTGTTTCATGAAAGCAATAGTAATGTCTTCCCAAGTTTCGATTTGCTTGGGGTTCATGGAATAGAACCAATTTTGGCAAATTGGATCCAACAACATCAGGAATACTATTGGGTAAAGTTCAGGGTCAACTGATTTGATGACCATGGTTGCACGAAAGTTCCTTAAATGATACTTTGGATTATCAGCTGGTTTAAATTTAGGGATGTTAGTTGCAGAGAATTTTTCGGGAAGTCTCCCCTTCAGTTTGGTATTATCAATAAGCTCAAAATAGGAATTTGTATTGGTTACCGTATGAACGACATTCTCCATTTTCTTGTTGAATCCAGGAGATTCACTAGACTCGACCTTCTCAAGCCTTATAGCTATTTCTTCCATCATATTAGACATCTTGGCTAAAGCTCTAGCCATTTCAGCGAATTGTTGCTCGGCATTCGATGGACTACCCATTTCAATGTCTCTTGACTTCTGCATGGGCCATCAAAGAAGACATTTAGAAAGAGAGTGATGATCGAGAGAGAGAGAGAAATGGAATGAAGAAAATATGTTTGAAAAGAATTTATATTTAAAAGTGGAGCTTCTAGGAACGAACCTGAATGCATGATGATGTTTTTTTTTGATGCACCTAGACCTAATGCATGTATGCGTGACTCTTTTGCATGCACTTAGACCCTAATGCATGTATGTATGACTCAATCTATGCGTTCGAACCTGCAAAGGCTGCCTACATATCCAGAAAGAGGGAATCAGATCGCTTGTAGTTCAGGACTACTAAATGCAGAATGCATGAGATGAAATGGAGAGTATGAATGCAATGAGACTCATGTGGACTCTAGTTATGCATGAAGTGTATGAATGATGGACTATGCAATGCAAAAGGATTCAAGTATGAATGCAGACCTAATTGATATGAAATTATAATGACTTTAGAATCCTAGACTTGATAGACTTCTAATGACGTTAGAAATCAAGATTTGGTAAACTTTTAAGGATGCTAGACTCCTAATATATGAATTCTAGTGGACCTAGACTCCTAAATGAATGGAATTCAAACGGTTTTAGACTCCTAATATGGGCGGAACTCTAATGGTTTCAAGACTCCTAAGATGAACGGACTTCTAATGAATTTAGACTCCTATTATGCATTGACTTCTATGGATTATAGATTTCTAAGATGGCAAGAATTCTAACGACCCTAGACTTCTTACATGGGTGAACCTAGACAGGATTAAGACTCCTAACATGGATAGGGTTAGACGAGGTTGAGGACTCTAAATGGAGTGAAACTGGATGAATCAAGACATTTGGGTCAGACGGACTTCTAGTGCAGTTAGAATTCCTAACCGGATGAGACTTTTACAACAAGATGGACACTAAAAGGAATCCTAAATGATGTGCACATAAAGGATGGATAATATACATGAAAAGATAGGATAGAGAAAAAGGATGAATTTTTGAAAAAAGATACTTCCTCCGTTTCTAAATAAGTGCGACATAGAGAAGTGGCACACAAACCAATGTATCTAGAGAGAGAAAGTTGGGGACCACACTTAAAAGAGTAATTATGCAACCTAATTAAATAAAATATCTACATTCATTGCCCAACAACTTGAAATCCCCAACACCTTCAGCCTGCCATCCACCATAACACTGCCACCACTAACCACCGCCACCACCACAACGCCACCACCGACCACCGCCACCACCATCGAAAAACTTCTTTCCCCCTTCCCCCATCCCTGCCCACCGAAAACCCCCTCCCCCACCCCATTTCCCCTCCCTCACCCTTGAAACTAACGCCCTACCACCAAAATAGATTTGAACATAGTTGTAGCCACCATCAATCACAAAACAAATTAGAGAGAAAATCGCGAAAATGAAAGGAAAACTGACATTAAGATGCGACATGGAAGAGAAAAGGAGCGAAAAACTGTACATATAAAAACCCAAAATTCATCACCACCAGATCTGGAAAATTAGGGTTCTTCGTGGTTTAGAAATGAGAGAAGAAGGAGAAAACTAGATTCGCGAAGTAAACAAGGTCAGATCAAAAGATTCGAACACTGAAATTGCACGAAATTAGGGTTCTTCGTGGTTTAGAGATGAGAGAAAAAGGAGAAATATAGATTTGAACACTGATTTTGCAGGAGGGAGAGTCGCGAAGAAGAAGAAGAAGAAGCGGATCTGGAGAACGCGAAGGAGGCAGAGAAAAAGAAGGGGGTCCGGTAGAGGAGGAGGGAGACCCGCGTGGCGGAGAAGGTCGTCGGGGTAACGTTTGTATCGCCGGTGAAGGGCGGCAGTGGTGGCGGGCTGGTCGCGGTGTTGGGTTAGTGCTTGGTAGTGTTGGTGGTTGGTGGTTTGTTGGGTGGGTTGAGTTGGGTTGAGGAGAGAGAGTGGTGGGTTGAGTTGAGGAGAGAGAGAGAGAGGTGGGTGGGTTGAGAGAGGTGGCTGAGATGAGTGGGGGTTTGGGTGGGTTGATTAATTAGTTTTGTTTAGGTTGGTAGATGGTAAGTTAATTAAGTTGTTGGGGAATTAAGTAATGGCATTTCTGTAAATAAAAAGAAAAAAACTTTCCATTTTGAGCTATGTTGCACTTATTATGACATTTCCTAAAATGGGAAATGTTGCACTTATTTAGAAACGGAGGAAGTATGTGATAGGAAAAAAGATGGAGATTTTGTTTTTTTGAAAAAAGGTGGAGATAGAATTTTTGAAGTAGATAGGAGATTGAAGATGGGATCAAATTTTGAAAAAGATAGGAGAATGATTTTTCAAAAAAAGATGGGGATGAATTTTCAAAAAAGATAGGAGATCATTTTTTTATTTTTAAAAAAGATGGGAGATATAGTTTGGCAAAAGATGGGGATAGAATTTTCGAAATAGATAGGAGATTAGAGATTGAAAATATTTCTGTGAGATGGATTTTCAAAAAATATATGAGATATATTTAAAATGGATTTTTGAAAATTAGAAGACGTGGACAAAGTTGGACACTGAGCTTAACAAGGAATGCTGAAGTCCAGTACGCATAATATCAAACGCAAGAAGCAGAAAAGGACATTGCGCTGGGCGCAAGATGGCGCGCTCGACGCGAGGAAGGATGCGCTGAATGCGAGGAATGACGCACACGACGCACGAATGGCTGCACAAGTTGCCAACTGGTGCGCATCTTGCAATCTTCACGCGTGGGACGCAGTTAAGTGTCGCTGGACGGAATCCAAATGCGCAGCTCGCAGCTCCGACAGACTTCGATTTTACCATTTTGTAACGCGTAAATTCGTTTGACAACATTCAACTCGAAACGTGTATAATACTAAGCATTAAAAGCACTCACACATAAAGACGCACAAGTAGAATAATAATATGCAAAGTTCCATCCTAAAGTCAAGTTCTATATTTCAACTATGGTGAGGTTTTGGTTAAGGCTGAAAAGGGTCCATGACTAAGAGATTGATCCCACGCTTCGTACCCCTACTTAAAAAGGTGGCCACGTGTAAGACGCACTCCAGTTCTCAAGTTAGGAACAAGAGAATAATGCCATGGTTGGGTAGGTTTGCTTATGACTAAGATCCAACACAATCGCTCAGGAAGCTTTTTGGAAGGACAAAGCGCAAACCCCCCGGGGGTGACCTCACACATAGAACATGTGCTAATGAGACAAGGTAGATTGTCCTTATGGTGGCTGAACAATAGCCATGCATATGCAAAACAATATATAATTCAAAGGCATAAAAAAGGAATGAATCGTATTTTTCAAGTTTCACCCACTTATTTAAAAAAAAAAAAATTTTGTCCCAAATTACCTTTAACTTTCAAGTTTTTACGAGAAACTACCTTATAAAAAAATTGTTGTCCCAAACTACCTTACTTTTACCATTTTGTTGTTGACAGCTACCTTATGCCAGTTTCCGGCGTTGACTTTTTTTTCAGTTCAAAATTGTGGGAAAAACAAAATTACCCTTGTGGAAATTGCTTGAGATTCGAGGAGACTGAGAGGGTGATTGTTTCAATTTTAGTTTAAGTAGAAGAGGAATTAACGGTGGATTGGTGGTACAAAGTGTCACATAGATATGAGAGTGAAAGCGCGCGCGCACATAGAAATGGGGAAATCAGAGTGGGGAAAATGAAAAAGGGTCTGAAGAGGTCAAGTGATATAACGTGAGATTAAAAAACCAGAATAAACACAAGTCAATGCCGGATACCGGCATAAGATAGCTGTCAACAACAAAATGGTAAAAGTAAGGTAGTTTGGGACAACAATTTTTTTATAATGTAGTTTCTCCTAAAAACTTGAAAGTTAAAGGTAGTTTGGGACAAAAAATCCAAAAAAATATCAATTTTTTTTAAATCCTCCCCAGTGGAGTCGGCAAATTGTAGGCGTGATTTTATTTTCGCCTACCGCGGTGTGAGCGCGTGTTTGACTACTCCACTGTTAAGGTTTTATTGAAATTCGTTTTGAAGTCGCCAACAAGTCTTTTAAAGGAAAACTTAGAAACCTAATTGGGTATTGAAAACTGTAGGGACATCTTAGGGACTTATCTAATGTAGATTTCCCCGTCTTGACTCCATAGATGGTCATTGAACCAAAAATTGAGTTCGGGATTGAGGGTACGAATATGGTCATAATGAACCACGTTCGCCCATTGCTGGCCTTTACTAAATATCGATTCATATCATAGTTTTATGCAAAAGAATAACAACGGAATATTTTTATACACCCTAAAAATATTAGTCTAAATTGGTTCAGGAAATACATAAAAGACTATTTTTTTTAATGACAAATTATTTAGCAATCAGATTACTGGATTTCTAGCAGGTTGTCCAAATTATCTGAATTAGTTAGAACAATTCTTTAGGTCTTTTTTAGCAATAAATACACGGTGATAAATATTGCAATTAGGCATAAAAAATAATATGTTCATGAAAAGAAATAAAAATAAGAAAATAAATATTGTAGGGAGTTAGTATAATATACACAACTTACCGTTGCGGGAATACGTTAACAATCTAATAGAATGTTAGTAACTTCAAGAAAATAATAAAAGTAAACATAGAAACCAAATAAAGGTTGTTAATTTAGGTGACCCTCAAAAATTATACCACCGTTCGGGATCGTTGATTTGTACGGATCTTAGATCGAAAGTTGAACTAACCTTAAAAAAGATTTGTGTTTTGCGTTTGTTTTGTAATATGGTGCGGAGTTTGGTGCTGCTGCTTTGTTTGATTTGTATGAGTTTGTTAAGGATGGCGATGTATGATGATATGATTATAGGTATTAGTTGTGGACAACCGTATATATGGTTTAAATATCAGTGAGGGACAATTAAGAGTATGAGTTAGGAGTGTAGGTGTAGGTGTAGGTGATCAGGTGATGAATTTTGGATGATGATGATCAGGTGATTAGGCGCCAGGTGAGTATTAGATGGCGAAGGAGTAATATGGTGAGGATGATCATGGAGTGATAAGGATGATGTGTTGTAAGACCTGGTTATTGGGTGGGTCGGGTCAGGGTCGGTGCGGGTCGGAAGCAGGTCGGGTCTTAAGAGGGTCACATCCTAGAGGGTCGGGCCAAACGGGTAGCGGGCCGATAGCGGGACGATAATGGGCGGGTCGGTAAACAGGCAAGAAAAACAAGGAACAAAGAGAGCCAAAAGTGAGTATAAATGAATACAAATCTGTACATATAATAAAATTTAAAAAATCTATTTTATTTTTCAAAATTATTGGGTTTTTTTGTCGGTCCAATAACGGCCCTGTCCAATAACGACCCTGTCCCTATAAATTTGACCCTAACCCTTTAGCCATTGGGCTACCCCGTCCAATAACCAGGTCTACTAGTGTAAGGTGTTTGGCGAATTATTTTGTGAGTGAGGTTGTGAGATGAGTGCTGTAGGAGATGAATGAGTGCCGAGAGAACTTTTTGTGAGGGTCGTGTGATTGTGGAATGAGGATGCCGTGAATTATGAGTGTGAATTGTTGAGATGAGTTATATTAGGGAGGATAGATATAGGTTTAGGTAATTGAGTTGCAATAGGTTTTCGAAAATTAGTAGGTATCTAAAAGATTTTAGAAAAGAGTTAGATAAAAAAATATTTAAACATTTGGAGAAAGAAGATTTTTATAAAAAGATATTTTTATTAATAAAACTAATTAATGTAATTCACTAATTCTATTAATTAAACTGGGCTAGAAAGGGGATTTAAAAATGGGCTTTCATAAAACTATTTTTAAAAGGTTTTCGAAACATGCGCTTTTATAAAGATATTTTAAAACATTTTAGAAAGTGGGCTTAGTAAAACTATTTATAAAAAAGGTTTTCGAAAATGGGCTAGAAAAGGGGTTTTAAAAATGGGCTTTCATAAAACATTTTATTTTAGACTCGTTCTTTATTCTTTCTTCGATCGGGACCAATTGGACCGGGGTATTAGTCATCATAGGTATTAAATGGGGAGACACGATTATGTGTCTACATTAATTAATATATAGTGTTTACAATATAATAATTCTAACCATGTTAGAAATCCAAACTATACAAGGATAAATCTATACAAATATATCCTAAACCGATGAGAGAATATTATCCTAGATATATTCTCTATCAAGGACATCACTCTCAAACCCGATTCAGAGCCACATATCTAGATCAATTTTGTAGGATTTAGTTTGGATCTTTTCGGGTCAATAAGTGTGAAATATAGCATAGTACCTATTGTTTTCGCGTAGTTTAGTGAGTATCCTGTGATATACTACCTCCATCTCATAAAGATCTAATCATTTACTGTAGCTCAAACAACTTAGAAAAAGAGGAGAGAGAGTATGCAAGTGGCGATTTATTATTTGTTAGATAAGATAGAGAGCGTGCAAAAATGCCAATGGATAATTTATTGTTTTTTTAAAAGGAGAAAGAATGTGGTTGTGATAGAGCGTAA
>CANSZD010003730.1:0-102500 GCA_947648045.1 Beta corolliflora | reverse complement strand
CCAATGTAGCACAAATTCCATTTCCTAGCAACACCTTATACGTTTCATGCCCAAGTTTGTTAACAACTTCAAATGGCCCCTCATCCATTGGTTCATCATGCTTATGATTAATGTGGAGCTTTTGTGCAGCCAACGAAAGCCAAACATAGTCTCCAACATCCAAGCTAGTAGCATGGCGCATATGCAGCAAGTTGTTGCGCCTCTCCTTCTTTGTTGTCGGTACTTCTAGCACTTCATTCCTACATGAGCGTAAACAAGTATGAGCACCCTTAGGAGCAGCATCTAAGGACGTAGGCAACACATCCCCAACACTCTCCTCACTGATCATAGGAACATGCTTAGGTGGTAGTGGTTTCAAGCCAATTCTTTCCCCATTCATAAGAACAGAACATATGTTGTCCCTTCCATGGTGAATCACACTCCTATCCCACTGCCATGGACGCCCAAGAAGTAAAGAACAAGCCGTCATTGGTACCACATCACACCACAATCTGTCCATGTATCCTCCAATTCGAAAAGAGACAAGGGCTTGTTTATTAACCCACACACCACTAGCGGCATCCAACCAACTCAACTTGTATGGTTTAGGATGTGGTTGAGTAGGCAATCGTGCATCATTCACCATAGAAACAACGACATACGTTAGTACATGAACCACTATCAACAATAACCGAAAAGTTTTACCATTGACGAGGCAACGTGTTTGGAGCAGTTTTTCTCTTTGCTCTTGCTCAAGTGAAACTTGTGGAGTAGCCATTAAAGTCTTGCATAGGATCAAGTTGTGATGCTCTTGCTCCGGTTCAAACATCGGGGTGGAATCCCAAAAAGAAGCGAAGACCACGTTGTCCAAGGAGGCACGCTCCTTGTCTCCGCTCAAGTGAAGCAAGCAAGACTTGGTGATCCTTGTAGGAAACCAAGAGTTTATTTGGGCACTCTCGTTGAAGGTGACCAAAACCCTTGCACTTGAAACACATACGGTCCTTCATGCTTTGCTGCCCCGGAGTTAAAGCTCCTTGCTTCGCCTTAAAATCTGTCACCATCGACGTTTCTACAGCCTTCCCTTTCTCTAAAGTGTCAATCTTTGAAGAGAATGTAGTTTCGGTTTTAGGGGTAGAAGAAGATCGAAAGTTCCTGCCTTTAGCTTCTTTTTGCTGCCTTTCCACTTTACTTGCTAATTGACACAACTCATCAAACGTGTTATAAGTTTGTAATTCAACAAGATTAGCAATAGGCTTGTTCATACCAAACAAAAATTTGGCCATCTTTTGCTCCTCCTCTTCCTTACATCCACATGCCAAATATAATTTCTCAAACTCAATCACATATTCAGCAATGGAAAGATGATCTTGTTGAAAAGAACTTAACCTAAGGTACAACTCTTGTTTATAGGACTTAGGAACAAATCGTTTTCTCAATTTCAGTTTTAATGAACTCCAAGTTTTAATCTTTTCCTTCCCATCTCTCACTCTTTGGACTTGGAAAGAATCATACCAATCAGATGCATAATCATTAAATTTAAGTATAGCATGATTAAAACATTGAGTATCATCCATACCTTTATGATCAAACATCCTCTCAACCCTTCTCTCCCAATTCAAGTAAGCTTGAGGGTCCTTCAATCCATTGAATTCCGGAAGATCTCCAAGTTTCAATTCGGATTCCTTAGTGTTCTTTGCTCCTATCCGTTCGGCTGTGAGTTTAGCTAGGAGTGCGGAATTATCATTAGTATGCTTCTCATACTCCTCGAGTCGTGCATCAAGAAGTTCAGCCACTTGTGCAGTCATTTTGTCCATCATAGTTGTCATCCAAGCCTTAAGTGCCTCGGATTCTCCCATGTTGATTTGAAACTGCCAGGAATTTTTCGTCAAAAGTTTCCGCTTGCTGTGACTTCGTTACTGATCGGAATAAGCTGAAATTTTGACACAACAAACTTCAAGATGTCTAGTTTGTCCACACAAAATTTCACAACAATCCGCCTTCTCACGCACCCTCACGCTCGTCTACAACCTTGCTGCTCTGATACCAAACTGATATGAATTTGAAGTCCGAAAATTCACAATGTATACCCTAGAATCTAAGTGACGTTTTTTATGGTGTTTTATGATTGAAAATTAAGAAATAAGGAGTAAAACAAACAAAGATAGGCTCTTGTTCCCTCGAGAACTAGAGGATCTCTCACCAACCTCGATTAGGAGATGCACACAAACCACGATTTGTATGTTCTTGGTACGACGACCAAATACTCAATGCACAAGCATTCGAATAACTCAATGATCAATTCACGCAAATCTGATTTTCTTTATTATGTTTGGGCGCCTATTTCTAAGGCTAAGAGAAGCAAGAATTCCTTGCCCTCCAAGACTCTACATCACACGCCCAACTAGTAGTAATTTAGGAAAGTTTCCTCCCTTAATTCGAGCCTAGATTCTAGCTAAATTTAAGGAAACAAAAACTTAAGGAAAGATATGCAATACTTTCCTTAATTACATCAAGAATCACACGGCCACAATCTTCCCCTTGCACGCCACTCCTAATCTTCCAACTTAAGGGAACTTTCCTAAAATACAACCATGACAACCAAGACTCTAAAGCACCGAAATAATCTAACATCCGAAATAATCTAACATTTTCGGACCTTATTACAACTGAACTTTAATTAAAAAACAACTCAACTAACTTAACTAACAAAATAAAATGACATATTTTTTTGTCACATGTAAAACCTCTACTTTAAGAGTAAAGTAAAACCATGTAACATTTCTACGAAAGCAAATTAAGATAGTCGATGAAGTAATCTTTGCACGAGCCATGCATCAATATGTGTGTATATATATATATATATATATATATATATATATATATATATATATATATATATATATATATATATATATATATATATATATATATAGAGAGAGAGAGAGAGAGAGAGAGAGAGTACCCAATCAATATTAAATAGATACTGATAGTTACGCTTTTCTTTTTATACCCCAGTTTTATTTAATTGTTAAACTTTTACTTTATCCTTATATAATAATATGTCACATTAATTTTACACACTTTTCTACCTCATATGTCCCACCATCCCTTTTATTAATGCACCCAAAAAACTTTTCTACCTAATAGTTTTCTCTAATGATTCTTTTACATTTCTCAAAATCAAAAACGTTTTTTTTTGTACGTCTCTCATGCTTTTTCAAAATTGTCTTGTTTCTCCCCAAAGTGAAGTGTAACAATTACTACCTTCGTTCCTATTTAGTCTACACGATTTATTTTAGGGTATAACCAAGGAAAAAATAAAAAAGTAGGAGAGAGAGGAGAAGAATATTGAAAAGTGTTGGGAGTAAGAAGTATAAAAAGTAAATAAAAAACAGGGGAGAGAGAAATTAAAAAAGGGGTAGGTGAGGGGTTTTAAGTGGGTCAATTTATTTGGTGAGAGACCACATGAGGGACAAAAGTGGGGAATATTGATTGGACATTTTACCTTATATAGATAAAGTAACATTGTAACTATTAAAAAGCAATGGCCCATAAAGGAAAGTGTGTAGCTTAAAAAGTAACGGAGGTAGTAGATGTAAATGGATAAAGTATATTATTAATATGCGTGGGGAAAGGTATACTTCCGCCGTTTAGAAATAGTTGCACAATTTCATGTTTTTACGCTTGCCGATACATGGTTTCAAACATTAATATATTTAATTATCAATAATTAAAAATGGAAATTCTCACTAGTACCATCCAACTATTGACTTTTCCCAATGGTAGACGTTATATTTTTACCTTCCCCATGGTACTACTTTGTTTATGGCTTTTTAATTAAAGTGAATTTTCTATTAAAAAACTCTAACAAAACGTTAAAATTAGTAATGGCCCTTACTCTAAAAATACAGTCTTACCCCTTATCTTAACTTTCCCCTCCTATAATTCAACATCCAAAAATTAGTATTACATCATCAGATCCATCGCATTCCAATTACCCCATTTTTTCTTTTTCTTTTTCTTTTTTATTTATTTTTTTTTTTTGGATAAAATTTCTAACACTCCATTAGTAACTTAGATGCACATGTGTCTGATACAATCACCTTCTTGTAGATTGAATTTGCACATTTCTCTAACATCACATATTGATAATGACCATATCAACAAGCAATTGACAACAACAATTAGAAACATAAGGGTATGTTCTCCCCAGCTTATTTTCAGTTCAGTTCAGTTCAGTTCAGTTCAATTCAGTTCAGTTCAGTTCAGTTCAGTTCCTAAATGATAATCATTACTATTAATTAGTTATAATTTAATTCAATTCGGTTCGGTTCGATTCGATTCAATTCAGTTCGATTCAGCTCGGTTCGATTCGGTTCGGTTGTTTTTATGCGAAGAGAATACGCCCTGCAAGTTTCATGAACATAAGCACCCAAATATGATTAGATTGTTGTAATTAAACGATACTTTTACTTTGTAACATTATTGAATAAATCAGCATAAAGCTTCCTTATATATCTTGACAACCACCTAATGCTGCCATCACAAAAATTCTTCAAATCCAGAATAAAAACATCACAAATACTACATCTAGTAAGCAACAGTTGTCTACTTCTACATTAATGTCTACACTCCCCCCCAACTAAAATCTCAATACCTTACTATCATCACCCATTCGGCAAAAACAACAATAACACACCTGAGTTTAGTATGGAATTCACAAGATATGTATATTAGTAGACAACTATGCGCACACACTTAATCAATTACAAGCATTGTATTTTCATAGCAAACACAATGCTCATAATATGTTATCATATTAGAACCAACGAATCATTTGTTACAAGTGAAATTGAAGTACTATCAAACTTGAATAGTGTTAGGAAACGAGGTGTTGTAGTTTGATTAATGCGAAACAAGTCAATGAAATAATAAGGATGAGAGAAGCAATAAAGAAAAAAAATAGAAAAAAAAACACAAGGATTTACGTGGTTCGGTCAAAATAGACCTACATCCACATGTGGGGGATTCGAGCTTCTTCACTATGATGGAGAAAAACAGAGAGAATAATTACAAGGAGTCCTAAAATACTAGAGGCTAAAATTGTGTGTGTGTCACAAATAATGACCACCAAGGGAGTCCTTTTATAACATAAGGAACCCCGCACAAAAAACCTTAGAATAGACGCCGCGTAAAAGAACCCTAGCATAAAACCGATTTGGAATCGCATCGCGCTATGCTCTCGGCAGTTCTTCGTAAAACAGCCATAACTTTCTCGTTTCTCAGCGGAATTGGGCATATGACCTGTCGTTGGAAAGCTCTTGGAACAAGTTATCACCTCCAATTTGAATCACATCAAATCCATTTATAGATCGAGAGATATGTGCATTCATATTCAGCCTTATGCCATTTTCACAAGATTTCAAGTCACAAATAACAAATCTCCACCTTGACTTGAAACCGATCAATCAAGATAACTCCACCTAGAACTGAAAACCAAGAAAATGATGCTCACCATAAAAATAGAACCTCCACCTTAAACAAAATTCTATAAGCCTACTCATTTTAGGCAATCAAGAACGGACATCTTCTATAAATTATGTACTGATGCGTCTTCGAACACAAAACTGCGTATATGAAACCATCACATGGCCTGAATTGAGAGTATAATGTCACCAACGCCAAGCATGCTTATTCAAATTGACCAAAACTCTCTTCAAACACTTCTTTATCTCAACAACAAACTTAAGCAATTCTAGAAAATCAAATTACATCAATAATTTCTAAATTGCAATTGTTCTTAACAAAACACAAAAGTACCAAATTTGAGATAAGAAATAGCATAACTAGAACAAAAAACTAATGCATAACCTAGATTGCTACTTTATTACAAACTCAAAAGCAATCTATCATAGACTCCATAGGAAAAAACCACACGATTTCTCGTTTCACCAAGAGATCTCAAAGGGCACCAATCATGAAAAGATCGTAGAAACCACAGCCCCAAAACTTGTAACCCTAAAGTGCAATATCATCCTCAAAGACATCATTGGCAATATTTGCGGATTCGTTCTCATTGGACTTTTCCCCATTCTTCTTCTTTAATTTCCAACACTCGGCTTTGACATGATCTTTCACGTGACAATAGTTACAGATTTTATTTTTGCTAAAATTCTTACCACCATGAGCAACCAAAGCATTAGTTTGAGAAGGATTATTAGATTTATTAACCAACTAATTGTCAATTAAATCACTCTGAGTTAAGGCATCCTTAACATCCTGCAAACTCAAATCATCTCTACCATACAATAAAGTATCTCGAAAATGCTTATACAAAGGCGGTAAAGAACACAACAACCTAATAGCCATATCCTCATCATCGATCTCAACATCGATGTTTTGCAAATCCATAATAATAGAGAAGAATTCATCTAAATGAGACTCAAGCGGTTTACCTTCTTCTAGACTAAGATCATGAAGTCTAGATTTGAGTAGTAGACGGTTGGTCACACTCTTTGTCATATAAAGTGACTCCAACTTCAACCACAAACCCGCAACAGTCGTCTCCTTGGCAACCTCTCTCAAAACATCATTAGAGAGACATAATTGAATTGCCGAAAGAGCCTTTAAATCGATATTCTCCCACTTGTCATCCGTCATACCCGAAGGCTTTTTGGATGCACCTTCAAGAGCCTTATGACAACCACTTTGAACCAAGATGGCTTTCATCTTCAATTGCCATAGGCCAAAATTTACTTGCCTATCGAATTTCTCAATGTCGAATTTCATTGACATAATTTAATCAAACTCGTCTATAAACACCTAAGACCTTAAAACCTTGCTCTTGATACCAGTTTGTTAGGAAACGAGGTGTTGTAGTTTAATTAATGCGGAACAAATCAATGAAATTCACAGGTGGTTCGGTCAAAATAGACCTAAACTCACAGGTGGGGGATTCGAGCTTCTTCACTATGATGGAGAAATATAGAGAGAATAATTACAATGAGTCCTAAAATACTAAAGGATATGTGTGTGTGTCACAAATAATGACCACCAAGGGGGTCCTTTTGTAACATAAGAAACCCCGCACAAAAAAACCCTAGAATAGACGCCGCGTAAAAGAACCTTAGCATAAAACCGATTCGGAATCGCATCGCGCTGACCGCGAGGCGCGGTATGCTCTAGGCAGTTCTTCGTAAAATAGCCATAACTTTCTCGTTTCTCAGCGGAATTGGGCATATGGCATGTCGTTGGAAAGCTCTTGGAACAAGCTATCACCTCCAATTCGAATCACATCAAAATCATTTATATTTTAAGAGATTTGTGCATTCAAAGTCAGCCTTATGCCTTATGCCGCATTCAAATAACAAACAGGTTATGTAATCATCAAAGTGGAAATTCACTACTCATATATGTTTATAGTATCAAAACAAATAAATCATTTTATTAACAGATAAATTAAAGTACTATCAAAACTTGAACAAGTCATCTGATCATAAAAAAACAAAGACATTAATCTGTGTTCTTGGGGCTAAACTAAATTTACTCTTCTTATGCACCACAAAGATAATCAGAATTTCTTATATGGAGCAATTAATGGAATTCAATTGAATTCATGGATTTCATATAAATTATTATGAATTATAAAAAATTACCAAAAATTTGTACAATTCACCGTCGTTTATCAAAAAGAATTCCAGAAATTTTGTAGATATTTCCTCGCAAAATAGTTGCCCGATTCTCGAGAATTCTTGTAAAGTATACCAAAGCAAGATTTTGGAGTTTTGATTTGGTTTGCAACACACATGATGGAGAAGGGGAAGGGAAGATGATGAGTATTTTACATAGGAAGGTGGCGTTGAGTGTTCTACATAGGAAGGTTCAATTTTTTTGATAATGAGGATCTAATTTTTGGTGTTGTGTATTGCATATCGCAACCAAGTTTAGATTAGGGTAAATGTTTTTTTTATTATTTATTACTTACATTAAAAGTTTAGCCTAATAACTTTTTTGTTAACAAAAAAACTCTTTATAAAAAGCCATAAACATAGTGGTACCATTGGGAAGGTAATAAAAAAAATAATGGTACCTTGGAATTACTGCTTTAGTGGAACTCTATTTTTGAAAAAATCGCAGCCCTTAACTAATAAAGGGGTGCGGGTTTTGCTAAAAACCGAAGCCCTTTTATCGATTAAGGGCTACGGTTTTTAGCAAACCCGCAGCCCTTGTGACACAAAATAATTGTCAATTATGTTATTTATACATATATAGGGACCAGACAAAGAGTTACAAAATCTAGGGGCTCCTCAATGTTTTGCTTTTGCCAAAAGCTCCAATTTTTTGACATTGCTCTTATTAGGCAATTTCACCAGTCCTTGCTTCCTGGATAATCAAGTCAATCACAACATCAACCTAAATGGAGTTACAGTGAAATCTAAAAGATCAGTATAAGAGCCAAAGAGGAAGCGTTGTGACATTCAGTTCTTAAACAAAATGAAACACAAAGTCTAAGAAAATGCCCATCAATATATTGTGTAACACTTGACACATCACGAGTTGAGTCTATCATCACCAATGCGCATACAGGGCCAACAAATGTCCCTCAATAACCAACACAAGTTCTTCTAGTGCATTTTGTCCTCACTCATGCACACCCTGAGAAACTTTCTAGGAGGTCACCCATCCTTGGACTACTCCTAGCCAAGCACGCTTAACTGTGGAGTAACTAAGGAAATGAGTTCTCTAAAAGAAATATGCATCTTATCCGAATGAGTAGTCTGCTAAATCCTTTTAAAGCAATCATGAGGGGTAACCCATTCTTACCAGTTTAACTAGAAAGATAAGTTTACGGGAAAATACAATATAAAACTCTACCGTGTTTTCTGGGGTGTTACATATTGTATCTGTCTTGCAGCAACAACACATATACCCTGATTACAAGCTCATAGTTAGACAAATTTCCAACCAATATACTAACAAGTATCATCAATGAATATATATTACAATAACAAACTGAACTTCATCCACTAGTAGAAAAAAGGGAAAGGGTTGCGGTCAAAACAGCCCTAAGGGTCGCGTTTTTGACCGCGACCCTTTGCCTAGCGAACCCTTCTCGCATAATGGAAGGGTTGCGGTTTTTTACCGCTGCCCTTCACAACCAAGGGCTGCGGTTCAGGCCCAAAACCGCAGCCCTTCCTCACTAAAGGGATGCGGTTTTAGGCCTAAACCGCCCTTTTTACATGGAAGGGCTACGGTTTTTCAATTTTATTTTTTGCATTTTTTATCCTAAATGTTCCAAAAACTTCTACATATATATATATAAGTATCACTTTTCATTGCAATTTATGTTATTCATACAAATATAAAAAAAATATTGAATGAGTTACAATCTTATAATGTCAAAGATCTACAATGTTGATGGTCACAAACATGTGTATCTCACTATAGGCCGCCAAATATAATAAATGAATAAGCAGCTACTATTTCTTTACACTGAGCCTCTCATTCACCTCTGTCAACCCATCATCATAAATTTGACGGTACGACAATAGTTGCTGCAGCACAAACACTAGTGGAAAAAAGCCCATCTGATGCGGTCAAAACCGGACTTACTGATCCGGTTTTGGTCCGCATCGGATGGGCTCGCAGCAGATCCAAAATTTTTACTGATCCGATCCAAAACCGGATCAGTAAATTATTTACTGATCCGGTTTTGGGTGAAAACCGGATCAGTTAACTAGGTTATCTGATCCGATTTTCACCCAAAACCGGATCAGATAATCCCCCAAAAAACCAAAATTTTTTTTTTTTTTTGCATTTTTTCATTATTAATCAATACAAAATCAATAATATATATCAATACTCATTTTATTAAGCATATTATGCTCAATTGAAGCATAAATAATTAGATACATAAATTTCCCGCTTCATTATTAATTTTACGGCAAGCATCCTCAATCTCCTCCTCTCTAGTACAAAGTATACAAGCAGCATCCTATACTTACAGCAACAAATTGCTCCAAAACAGAGCTATACAACAGATTCTTGAGCCATAAAAGAGTTTGCTAAGGCACCTGAGTAGCCAGCAGAATGGACTGCCTCCACAAGCAATGCCATAGGGTTGTTGGAAGCTTCATTTACCTCAAGCTTCAGCTTCTTGAGCTGCAAGAAGGTAGAAACTTTTTAGCATGATTTCTCTCAAGCAACAAAGCAAAGACAGGTAGAGACTAGAGAAACGAGATCAAGAAATTACCGTCTCATTGACTTCCCAATCCAAAAATGCAGGGTTCCTTACAGAATCTACAAGAAGTTCAACCATTTCAGGAACATAAGTCTTCAAAGCATCAAAAGTGTAACCCATCTGCTCCCAAGAAGCTGATGGCTTGTGCGCAGGGGGGGGGAACTGTGCAAGGGAGGTGGGCAGCAAGGGGGGTCTGCAAGGGTGGGGCAGCAAGGGGAGGGGGGTCTGCAGGGGGGCAGCAAGGGGGGTGGGGCACAACAGGGGGAGGGGGTCTGCAGGGGGGCAACAGGGGGAGGGGGTCATGTAATTCTGTGAGATATATCCAATTCAAGATATATGTCGTTTTAGATTTTAGAATTTCGGTAATTATCTACGATCCAAAATAAAAGTTGTTCGACGATCCCAATGTCGCATCAAATGTACATTATAAATGCAACTTAAACTAAATTTTAACCAACGTTGCTTGAACAACTTAAATGCTAAAAAGCATAGAAGATGGCACTAGAAGGAATTACTGACGCAAATCTATCCATGTCTTGCCATTGGTTACAGCAATTTAATGAAACTTGAAAACTAGCTTCAACATGTTTTCTAGTGATCCATCCAAAAATGGGCATCGTGGCTGATACATAATTTAATCTATTATTATAGTCATATAGATGCCAACTTCGGAGATGCATAGCTCAGTCCAAAAGGACGAACCATTCAAAAAATAATGTATCCTGCTATTAACAAGTGAGCTTTCCACGTAAGAAAGATATATCCATTATCAGCCTAAAGATATACATAGAACTAGAAGCTACTAATTGAATAACCATGTCGACAGGTGGTATAACAGAACACGGGACAAAGGAACATGGCTAAATCTTCTTACAAGACTAGTAGACAGGCGGTATCCAAAACCCCAATAGTAAGACAGCAAGAAGATGGCACTAGAAGGAATTACTGACGCAAATCTATGAGTTGAACAGAAAGTCCACGTCATGTCAGTTCCACTCTTTTCAAGGAAGGTAAGAAATGCAGAAGAGCAATGCAGAAGAGCAAAGATTGATGAAAAGCTTGTGATGATTGTTAGATTATTAAAGGGACCTTCTGAAAAAACAAAGACAGCATAAATGAAATTAACAGGAATTAAAGGTGTTACCTGAAAGTAAAGGACAGTTCCATCTGCACAGCAATATGCAACCATCCCTATATAGGGAATAGTAATGTCAATCAAAGACTGGAGAAGGATAGCTACGTTGGAAAAGAACTGGATAGAATTAATGAAATCCATAACGTCATAGAATTTGGCTTTCTTTTGCTTGAGTTAAACAAGATAAGGTGACTGAAAAGGGTTCCTATACAGAAAACTCAGAAATTATTAGATTATTAGACCAGAAAGTTCAAGCATGGGAATAAGTGTGAAATCTTTAAAGCAGAGAAGCTTAGCATGTATCCGTGAACACCAAGATTATAGAACTCCAAGGCATACAAGAAGAGGCCAAAATACTTTCTTAGTTGTGCTAATAAAATAAAAAAAAGCAACCCCACCTGTTAGTCTTGACACATGAATGCTCCATACGGCAAATGTTCCTTTCATTCAAGAATAAGTGGAGGCATTTCTCTCGTCAAACTTTGATCGTTGGTTTAGTAAAAGAAACTTGTTTTAATTTATAGGAAGAAAGTATTACTGATTTACTGTGAATTAGTAATAAATATAACTTTCATTGAATTATTCTTAATTATATCTAAGAGTACACTTTGTGTATGGATGGAGAACTTTGCCTTTTGAACTTGTTAATCATGTCAACAAGTACGCCAACGCTAGCTTAAGAGCATTAGCCCGTGGAGAAATGGTAGGAAAGGTGCCATGCTTACCTAGGTTGATGTGGGTGCAAAAGGGAAATCCAAGAATGATGTGGGTCCAAACTGGAAATCCAAATAATTATTTAATATATGGGTTTGGGTGATTTTTCGAGTCAGAAATATAAATGGTGTATTTTGTGGGTTTAAATTGATGAAGGCCCATGTTGTGAGTTGGATCATTAGGGCTTTATCTTATAAATTTTATTGTTTTTAGGTAAAGAGATTTGTGATTTTTTTCCTAGGGTTTATGTTAGTCTAATAACCTGACATAAAGGGCCATTGTATTATGTTTTGGAGAAAGCTGAGTTTATGGAAATTGATGAGTTATGTGATATCCTTACGTTTTGTAAAAACCAAAAATACTTAATGCGATTTGTGCTGATCTTGTTGACTGCAGTTGACAGGAAACCCTGAATTTTTGACAAAGTTGGGATCTATTCTTTGAATTTAATTGTTAATTTCATTCGTAACTATTTTTTTAATATAAAAAAAAGCCTAACAAAAAACTTTACCTAAAAATAATATTATAATAATCCCTAATGATCCAGCTAACAACATGAGCCATTATCGATATTATTAAATCCAACTAATAATTAAGTTTGGATTGCCCTTTAGCACCCACATCGTAAATTCCAACATATTAGGCACATTGCTAATCTTAAGAACAGTTACCCAACCAAAGCGGACCAGTGTAGATACTGATACAAGTAAAACTCGTGGGAGGTCCATATATAATCAGTCTCATCCGTCACTATTCTAAACAAAACCTTTTAATGACACACCGAAAACATTATTTTCAAGACAAAGTAATAAAGAGATGATGTTATAAATAAGAAGATAATAGCAGTAACACACAAATAGAAACGTGAATGATAGAAAAACATTAGCAACGCAAATTAGTAGAATGTGTTTTGAAGAAGAATCCCATCATACCTTGGATCAGGCACCCAATCAAGACCATATATGTAACGCTGCGAAGGATGCGCATCCCATAAAGGCCGGAACGGATCACTGCAGGTGACATCAAGTAGTAATTATTAGTCAGATTATCGAGGTATACAGTATAGGCCAAGGTCCACATAATTGATCAGTAAACCCACCAAAACGGATCAGTTTATTGAGGTATTCACTAGTCACTTTTTAGCTCTTTTATCTTTATCCAGGCTACAACAAACGCTTCACTTTACACTAATGGATTCATATCATGATTCTTTGCAGTATTTTATTCAGTCATCATTCGAACACTTTTCTAGAGAAAGTAACATTATATAGAATGCTTTTTAACTTTTAAAGTTAACAGTTGCTAGGTTACCGCAAGTCCCAAAATTTCAGCCCTCCATGACCAGCAGTGACAATAATATTTGAACTCTCAGGATCACTGAAACAAAAGAAAGGATATTAGGCATCTCAAAAAATTACATATCTTAACTACTAACATGAAAAGTTATAGACAAAAGAAAGATAATTTCTTTGCCGGGATCACACTATCGGAGACAGAATTATTAAAATAAACAAACTGGTTCAACTATTATGCTTCTTTGTTCTTATATATTGCTACATAGCCATTATTTGTTGCCATATCTGATCAAGATTAAAGGTAATAACTTCTCAGTCATTGTTCATCCAAATGAGTAGGAGTGCATTTATCTAGCCAGTAGCCATTATTACAACCTGAAACACTAGTGACTATAGTTTTTCACATACGTAAAGTCAGCTTATTTTAACATAGTATAATGATACACAATGGAGTTTCCCAAAAGACAGACCTGAGCAACTAACCAGTAATACATCAGTAATGGGAGTCACAGAACGCCATCCTAAAAAAATATACCCCAAATACAACATATGCAATTGCAAACAAGGCATTATTTTAAATTCTCGAACCTACAACTATTAATCTCCAATGTTTCATCCTGCTCCGACATGGTCAGAAAAAATAACAAGATAACATTGCCTGGTGTATCAATCAAAGAAACCTACCCTTCATACGAAGCCCAAGTAAGAGATCTAATAGGACCCGTCTCTGCACTAAAGCATAGTAGAGGCCTGGCATCTGTAGTCAAAAGCAGTGTTTAAAGTTAGCAAATCAAATCTGAGAACGCTACAAACAATATAGACCATTCCTGCAAACAGGATGGCATAACTAGTTACTAGGTGGCTTCATACCGAGCTCACTTGGCTCAAACCCAAAAGTATTATGCAAATTAGAAAAATGACAGTTGCCTATCATATGATAAAAATAAGAGAAGGGGACATGATGAAGAAGACAGTGAATCAAACTGATAACTAACACATCTTATATCAATTTTTTGAAAATTCAACCCTACAAATATATAAACCACCTTAATTTCTTGTTTCCACAAGCCATCCAAAATAAGGAGGTAGTCAAAGGCTCAAAGCCCTAACTGTACTTCGACAACTATCAACTTTAAGATTACAAACTACACCAATGTAATTGTAACAGACATTTGATTCCCAGAAAAGCAACAAAACTCAATAACTAATCTTGCTTCTCAAATACTCCAATAAACTTGATTATAATCGCAAGCACAATCAAATCAGAAGACATCAATTGCATTAAAATTCAAATCTGACAAAAACAACAATTTTCCATTTCCAGTACTCAAAACCCTAATTGTAATAGACCGAAGTTCAACAATAAAATTTGCATAAATAAAAAAGTAACTAGCAACTACTAGATCAAATTCTATGAAATGCAATAATCACCATTAGTAATTTTAGTATCCAGCACAAATCGAATATAGTTGTACCTCAACAATATTGCCGATGAGATAAAATTCTAGATAAAATTCTATGAAATGCAATAATCACCATTAGTAATTTTAGTATCCAGCACAAATCGAATATAGTTGTACCTCAACAATATTGCCGATGAGATAAGAAAGCTGCTTATTAAGCTTGGTTCGCGAGCTAGTATTCCACCAGAAAAAATGCGTGAAATGGCCAAAGAGAAGCTTCTAGAAGTTGGTGAAGAATTTCAACTCCCACCATTCATTCTTTGGTGTCTTTCGCTGTTAGGGTATCGAGGAGGAGATCCGGTGAGTTGGATCAAGTTCTAAGAGAAAAAAAACTGAGGAGAGAGAGGGGCTCACCTCCCATAATTTTTTCATTGAATTTCGCCCACATACACGCTAGAGTATGAAGAGGTTCGCCAGAATTTGTGAAAGGAGCGCACCAGATTTGCAGGGAGAGGGAGAGAGAGAGAAAGTGAAGAGAGGGTAAGCTAGGGCTTGTTGAGACTCGAAAAAGAAAAAGAAGAGGGGGAAAGGGTTCGTGAACTGGGCCGAGGATTTTCTTAGGCATCCTTTTGGGCTGTTCCTTTTGGGCCGTTCTAAGGGAACAAGCAGGCAGAAATGAACGAAAAATCTGATCCGGTCTTATTAACCGGATCAGATTTTAGAAAACTGGAGCAATTTTTAAAATCTGATCCGGTTCACTAAAGGACCGGATTAGATTTTCTGCCCAGCTTTCCCTCCCATCTTTTAATGATTTTCGGATGCGGTTTTGTAAAAGCCGAATCTGTTACTAAGTGACAGATAAGGTTTTTTCCACTAGTGAAAGCAGAGAGTTGTTCGTTCCGTAATTGATGAAAGTTGACATGCATAGAAGTGTGAAATAAAAACTAAAATGTTAAGAGAAAGAAAAGAAATATGGTAATTGAACAGAATACTCCATACACAGAACAATATCCAAATCTCCAACCCTAGATTATGACATTTTCATACAGGAGAAGCCATTAACTATGCAGTAAAAGAAGCTGATTTTCAGAAACAGATTCATCAATGAACATAATACCAATACCCAGTTCACTGCAAGTACAAAACCATCCAAAAACACACTTCTTGAATAAAAAAGATCACAATTAATTGTTAACAAAAGCTAACAAGTAAACTTGCTTAGAACAATCAATCCCAATCAATATCCAAATAATAAACTCATTCCATTATAATAATATACATTTAAAACAAAATGCACAAAAAAATATTGATAAACAAAATATCTAGTTCATATTCAACCCAATTTGATTAACCTACCTCATAAGCAGCAGCTAGTTCAGGACTCCATTTGCTAGCCTCGCGAATAATTGCATTACTGTTAAGTGCACATTTTACACTTGATTTTGGCGCATTTAGAGGAGGATTATGTTGTGATTTGTGTTAGTTATAGTGGATATGTGCTCAAATAATTAGAATTGAGGAGAATTGTGAAATTTTGTGAGGAGTTATAGTTTTGTGGCCCTTTTGGAGGTTTGGTAGCATCATGGGTATAATGTTGGGTCCAAGTTGGAGGTATTTGGGCTTTGCATAAGGTCCAAGGAGGTTGAGAGCTGCATTTGAGGAGTTCAAGGAAGAAAAGGGGTCTTCAGAGTTAGCACGACTCGCGGTGTTGGCAGCAGTTCGCGACCAATTGCCGAGAGCTTACCGCGACTCACGGCTCGGGGCGCGACTCACGGCGATTGGCGCGACGTGCGGTTCTGAGCACGGTTCGCTGTAGACGCGGGTTGCAGTTCTCCTTAGTGTTATTTTCTCGTTTTTATTTTAGTTAGTTTTTCGGAAAATATAAATACTGGGGATTATTTTCTTTAGAGGATTATTACGTTATTATTGGTTTTTGGCCCTAGTTCAGTTTTTCCTTGGCAAACTTAGAGATTGAAGATTGATTTTGATCAAGTATTTGGATTCATCTACCATTCAAACACTATTAATCAAGTTTTACTCTTTCCTATCTCTTTGTTCTATTTAATTGTGTCTTCAATTATGTTTATTGTTCTTATTGCCATGATTAGCGAGTAGTATTTCTATCTAGGATTAAGTTGAGCCCTAGTATAGATTGATCATGTAAGTTGTTGCTCTAATTCCCATGTTATTGAATTATATGCTTAGGGTTTGACAATATTGTTCTTGTGGTCAATTTTGCATCTTAATTTAGCCTTACTTTTTATTATCAACGAAAGTTGGAGTAGAAATTAGGATTATATTTTTGTTTGCTAAATTGTTATTTTATCAATTAAGTTCATCAACGAAAGTTGAGTCTTAATTCAGATCATCTTGTCATTAATTTGAATTCTCCCATGAAAATAGATGAGAATTAGAATTGGGAATTAATTGGCATTGGCTCTTAATGCTTCTAATTGTGTATGTAAGCCGTGAAAATAGGAGACATACATGTTGGTTGGGCCTTTTGCTATCATGAAAGTGAGCTCTAGGTATTGATGAAAGATTTGGGATTTAGTTTCGGTTCGCAGCTGTGCTTTATTGCTAAGTCATAAGGGAAGGTCATTCTCACCTAAGCTATAATTGAATAATTGGGAAGTGAGTTATGGTTTGATCAATTCATATTAGTGGTGATACTTAATCTTAGTGTTTTAATTATCATATTCATATAGTTTGTCATATATTGTCATCAGTTTAGCCTTTAGTTTATAGATTATTCTTCATATTTGGATTGTGTAACTATTTCGTAATCAAAAATCAAGTAGTGTTTAATCCTACACCTCCCTGAGTTCGACCCGTATGTGCTACGACACCGTTAACTTGCGGTATTAAAATAAAACCCTAACAAGTTTTTGGCATCGTTGCCGGGGGAGGCTACGGATTAGAATTATTTTAATTATTGATTTAATAGAGTACACCTGTTACTTTATTTGTTGCTAACTTCTTCAATAGTTGTTGTTTTCGAATGCGCAGGCGATCGCGATCTGTAGATAACGTGGTCTTTGATCCTGAGATAGAAGCCACAACAAGGAGACTTAACGCTGAGAGAAGAAGAAGGGAATAGGAAAATATTCGGAGAGAACCAATGGCTCGTCCTCTTCGAGAATATAATATGCCGGATGTCACATCTACATCTAGGATTGTCAGGCCTGCTGTAGAGGCCAACAACTTTGAGATCAAGATCCAATTGATCCACTTCATTCAACAAGATCAGTTCAGTGGCAGTCCTATGGAGAATCCAAATGAACATATCAATTCCTTTCTTGAGAAATGTGATACCGTGAAGATTAATGGGGCCTCCGATGAAGCTCTTCGCCTCCGCTTGTTCCCTTACTCCATGCGGGACAGAGCAAAAGAATGGCTGCAGAGTCATGAGGCGAACAAGTTCACAAGTTGGATTGAATTAGCCACTGCTTTTTGTCAGAAGTACTTTCCTCCTGGGAAGACGGCCAAGCTACGCAATGCAATCACATCCTTCACTCAGTTGGATGGTGAATCCCTCTATGAAGCTTAGGAAAGGTACAAGGATCTACAAAGGCATTGTCCTCATCATGAGATCCCAACATGGCTCCTTATCCAGACATTCTATAATGGGTTGACTCATGAGGTCCGAATCTCTATTGATGCTGCGGCCGATGGTGCTTTCATGGGTAAGACAGCTGATGAAGACAAAGCCTTCCTTGAGGAGATGGCTGCTAACAGTTACCATTAGTCTAGTAAATGGTCTACATCTAAGAAGGGCGGTAAGTATGAGGTCGATGCACTAACTTCACTCTCTAGTAAGGTTGATGATCTATCTCAACTGATCAAGAATATATCAGTTGATCAAGAACTTCTCTTGGAGCAACAATCAACCTCAAGCACCACGCAATTCCAATCCTCCTGGGTTCCAGCAGAAACAACAAGGTCAACCTTCTCAACAACCTCCCCAAAAATCATATACTTATTCTTTGCTAGAAAGGCTCCTTGTAACTTCCGAGGAAACTAGCAAGAAGTTTGATAGAATAGATTTATAATAAGATAGTTGACACTCAAATTGCACAACTCGCCCAACAAATGTCTCATGTGACTCAACAGGTAACTCAACAGGTAACTCAACTTCAAAAGGCACCACCCCAATTTCCGGGGCAGCCGGAACCGAATCCAAAGGGTCACCAAAATGTAAGTGCAATTAATTTGAGGTGTGGAAAGACTTTAGAGGAAACACGCAAACTAACTTTAACGCCATCAAAAGTTATGGGAGATACATCTGAGGGTGTTGGTGATGTAGTTGATAAGGAGGACCCTATTGAAGAGGTTGAGAAAGCACCATCCAATCCCTCCAGAATATATGTTGAGTCAGCTTCATTCCCTCATCGGTTGGCAAAGGCTCGAATTGAGAAGAAATACGGGAAGTTTCTTGAGTTGTTGAAAGGTATGCATCTTAACATCCCGTACCTTGAGGCCATTTATGAGATTCCTACATATGCTAAATTCTTGAAGCAACTCTTGTCCGGTAAGAACAAAATTTGTGAAGCTTCTACAGTGGAACTCTCTCAAGAGTGTAGTGTTATTCTAGGTAGACCATGTCTTGCTACTGCTGGAGCTTTAATTGATATGAAACGGGGCAAAGTGTCTCTCAATGTGGGTGAAGACAAGGTGGAATTTGAGTTACATAAAGCCTTAAATGCTCCTTGTTTGGGAGATACTTGTTATAGGGTTGATGTTGTTGAGAGATGGGAGGAAGATTCACCTATGGAGAGTAGGGATGATGATGCTCTTCAACTGTGCCTAAGCGACAATGGGGTTTGTGATGAAGAGACTACGACATATGAGAAGATGTTAGATGATGCATCGGCTTGTGAGCCCGATAATCCCTCAATCGAGGTCCTACAGGTTGAAGCCATGACTAAGGAGTGTTCTAAGCCTCCTGAGGTAGAGTTGAAACCCCTCCCCTCTAGTTTAAAATATGCTTTTGTGGGTGAAAACTTAACCTACCCCATTATTGTCAATAGTGCACTCAATGACTCTCAACTTTACCGGTTGTTATGTCTTGTTCGCAAGTATATTAGTGTCATTGGGTACAGTATTGATGATATTAAGGGGATAAGTCCATATTAATTTTGCTAGAACAAGAAAATGCTTCATCTATTGAGTCACAGTGTCGCCTTAATCCTAATATGAAAGAGGTTGTGAAGAAAGAAGTTCTGAAACTTCTTGCAGCCGACATTATCTACCCTATCTCTGATAGTAAGTGGGTAAGCTCGGTTCAAGTTGTTCCCAAAAAAGGCAGCATGACGGTTGTGAAAAATGAAAAAGGTGAACTTATCTCTACTCGCACTGTCACTGGATGGAGAATGTGTTTCGACTACCGTAAGTTGAACAAGGCCACACGTCAGGATCACTACCCTCTTCCCTTTCTTGATCAAATGTTGGAGCGTCTTGCGAAACATTCCTTCTTTTGTTACTTGGATGGATTTTCTGGTTTTTTCCAAATCCCCGTCCATCCAAGTGACCAAGAGAAGACGACTTTTACATGTCCCTAGGGCACCTTTGCTTATCGAAGGATGTCATTTGGATTATGTAACGCTCCCATAACCTTTCAACGATGCAGGATAGCTATTTTTCTGAGCTTATTGGACACTCTATGGAAGTTTTTATGGATAATTTCTCTGCTTATGGTACTTCATTTGATGAGTGTTTGCTAAATCTTGAAAAGGTGCTACACAGGTGTCAAGAAGTCCACTTAGTGCTCAATTAGGAGAAGTGCCATTTCATGGTGCAAGAGGGAGTAGTTTTGGGTCATGTTGTATCTCATAAGGGTATCGAGGTGGATAGAGAAAAAGTCGAAGTTATAGAGAAGCTTCCACCCCCGATCAATGTAAAAGGGGTGAGGAGTTTCCTTGGTCATGCGGGGTTCTACCGCCGCTTTATCAAGGATTTCTCTAAGATCTCTAGGCCTTTGACCGAGCTCTTAGCCAAAGATATCCCATTTGTGTTTACTGATGCTTGTGTTGAAGCTTTCCACAGGTTGAAAAATGCATTGATTTTCGCACCTATTATTCAACCTCCAGATTGAAACTTTCCATTCGAGTTGATGTGTGATGTCAGTGACCATGCTGTTAGTGCTGTGTCTGGGCAAAAGCGTGATGGCAAGATGCATGCCATTTACTATGCTAGCAAAACCTTAGATGGTGCTCAGATGAACTACACCACCACTGAAAAGGAGTTGCTAGCCGTTGTGTTTGCGGTGGACAAGTTCTGATCCTATTTGGTGGGATCGAAGGTGATAGTGCATACAGATCATGCGGCACTCAAGTTTCTATTAAGCAAAAAAGATGCCAAACCCCGCTTAATTCGTTGGAGATCAAGGATAAGAAAGGAACTGATAATGTTGTGGTCGACCATCTTTCCCGTCTCACATTGGAAGCCGGAAAAGATGATCTCCCAATCGATGACTCTTTCCCTGATGATCAGTTGTTTGGTATTTTCTCTACTACTATTTGGTCAATCTCCTTGGTTTGCTGACATAGTGAACTTTCTTGCTAGTGGAGTCCCCCCTCCCGATTATTCATCATATCAACGTAAGAAGTTCTTTCATAATGTCAAACATTATTTCGGGGATGATCCTTGTCTCTTTAAGTCTTGTGCGGATGGGGTCATCAGCCGTTGTGTACCGGAGGAGGAGGTAACCTCTATCCTGTCTCACTGCCATGATATGCCTTGTGGAGGCCATGCTAGTACTTCCAAAACCATTGCAAAGGTGTGGCAATGCGGGTTCTATTGGCCTTCTCTGTTCAAGGATGCTCACCATTTTATCAAGGCGTGTGATAGATGTCAACGCACAGGAAATATTTTACCCCGAACTGAGATGCCTCATAATTTCATTCTTGAAGTTGAAATATTTGATGTGTGGGGTATTGACTTCATGGGACCATTCCTATCGTCTTATTCGAATAAGTTCATCTTGGTAGCCGTTGACTATGCATCAAAGCGGGTAGAGGCCTTGGCTTCTCCAACGAACGATGCCTGTGTGGTTTCCAGGTTCTTTAAGAAGGTAATTTTTCCCCGCTTTGGTGTCCCACGAGTTATGATTAGTGATGGAGGAAGTCACTTTATTGAACGTAAGTTCGAAACTCTTCTCAAGAAATATGGTGTGCAACATCGTGTTGGTCTTTCCTATCATCCACAAACAAGTGGACAAGTTGAGATTTCAAATAGGGAGATCAAATCTATACTTGAGAAGACCGTGGATAGACCGCGCAAGGATTGGTCTCTTAAGTTAGATGATGCACTATGTGTGTAAAGGACGGCCTTCAAGACTCCTATTGGTACCATGCCCTATCGTCTAGTGTATGGAAAAGCATATCACATACTTGTTGAGCTAGAACACATAGCATTTTGGGCTATCAAGAGCCTAAATTATGACTTTAACCGAACGGGGTGAACGCCGAGCTTTGCAATTGAATGAGATTGATGAGCTCCGCTTGGATGCTTATGAGAGTTCTCGTCTCTACAAGGAGCGAACTAAGAAGTGGCATGACAAACAGCTTATGAGAAGAGAGTTCCATGTTAGCGACTCCGTTCTCATATTCAACTCACGATTGAAGCTTTTTCCTGGTAAGCTCTGTTCTAGGTGGTCTGGACCATTTCGGGTTACCAAGGTTTTTCCATATGGTTCGCTGGAAGTCACTAGTGAAGCAAGTGGCTCTTTCAAGGTGAATGGAAGTCTCCTCAAGCATTATATCACTGGTGATCCTATTGAAGGCAAGCAAGTCTATTGCCTATCTCTTCCACCAACTGCCACATGATCTTTAAGGAGTCGAGCTCATTGACTTTAAACGAGCGCTTTTCGGGAGGCAATTCGAGTTCGACACCTATTTTTTCATTTTCTTTGATTTTTCCTTTTTGTGTGGTTTCATTTACATTGATATTTTATTTTTGGTGTGTTTATTGGTTACTCAACAAAAAAAGTTCGTAGAAAAGCAGCTGAAAAAATTTCTGCAAAAAGACGAGTCGCGGCACAATGCCTCAGCTCGCGGTGAAATGCCGAGAGGTTACCGCAACTCGCGTCAGAAACCGTGCATCGTGGCGTTGACTGTGACCCCCGGCCAGTACCGCGACTCGCGCTTTGCAAGGTTAGTTAAATCCGGGTTTTAACCCGCGTCTCTCTATCTCCTCCCTCACTCTATTCTCTCGACCCACGCTCTTCCCTCACAAAGAACACTTCATCTTTCTCTCATTCACCACTCTCCCTCAACCTCATCCACCACCACCACCACCTATTCTTTTCAACCCCCTCTACCACATAATCCACCCTAACCCTTCTCCTAACCCCTATTTCCACCCAAATTCCCACACAATCAACCCACCAACATAAACCCTAGAAATTTAGGGTTTTTTGCATTGAAGCTTGTTTGGTGAAATTGGAACGTGCAACACACCACATTGGGTACTAGATTGACATATTTGGCGTTGGAGTGCATCACTTGATCCCCTTTGGAGTTAGAGGTAAAAATTTCACATTCCTACCTTCCTTTGATATAGCTTGAATTCATTGTTCTAGCTTCATTTCTAGGATTGTTGAAATTATTGTTGGTGCATATATATGATTGGAAGTTGAGTGTAGTTGATTATTATTGGTGATTGCTGATGATTGTTGGTGATTGTTGGCTATTATTGGTGATTTTGGTTGGAAATTTGCGTTATGGTTGGAGTGTTGTGTGTAGTACCTTTAAGGATTGTCTTTGTTGAATTAGAAGACGTTGCACTTGTGAACCATGCCACCCCGATCCAAACGTACCAAAACAGGGGAAGCTAGCACTTCTCAAGCAACCCCTAGGGTAGATACCATAGGACTACATAACCTTACTACCGAGCACCCTGGGCATTGGGCGCGTCTCACGTAGCCTAACCATCATATCAAGGTTACAAAGTTCGTTGATTACTCCGCACTGGAGACATTGAGGTTAGCTGAGCCAGTCACCCAATTACTTCAAAAAATTGGCCTTGAGGGTTTTGTGAGTAAATGGGCGCCTACCTATGAGCCTTTCACCTTAGAATTCCTTTTTACTCTGAAAAAAACTGAGGGTGAACATCCTGGGATTGAGTTCCACCTTAATGATAAACCTTATAGCCTAACCATGCCACAATTGAAAGCCATATTTGGTTGGAGAAACTTAAATGCAGTGAACTTTCACCGCAACAATGATTACCATGAGGATAGTTTTTGGCACGCAATCACTCAATTGCGTAAGACCCCCAATGACAAGAGCTCCTTTTTGCGCCACCCCCCTCTTCGTTATGTGCACAGATTATTGTCTATGGCCGTGTTTGGGCAAGGGGAACCCACTAATATCCTTAGCCTAAAGTTGAAGGTTTTATGGGCTATGACACCAGCAGGTTGGGGGGGTGCCTGATCTAGCTGCGATATGGGTAGCTCGATACCTAGAGCTTTTTAAGTTACAGAAAGGGAAAATCAGTGTGGGTGGCATGATTACCTTGATTGATGAGCACCTAGGAGTGAGTCCAAATGACAACGTGCTTGTGTTGACAGATGATTCCTACTTGTATGACATGACGAAAATGGTTAGCGTAAAGATATTTTTCATTTGCAGGGGTTAGGGGTCGTTTTGTGTGGCTCTATGGAGGTAGGCATGTCACTTAAATTTATGAACCTACCTTAACCTGCTCGGGTGGCTATTCCTCCCAATGCCACCGTAGAACATTTTTTCCTTGCCCTTGACCCAGATTTTGCAGCAGTAGTGCGTGTTGAGTTTCAGCGGTTGCGATGTTCGCAAACCCGGGGTAGAGGAGGCCACTTAGTGGATGATGAAGATGACGAAGATGATGAGTTTGATTAGGATGAGGAGGAGCCCATTCATCGAGACGAAGGTGTTGGTGGCCATGATGGCCAAGTTGGGTCCTCTCACACATGTCCCTCCTCCCTCTTTTGCATCATATGAGGAGCGGATGATTGCGTTTGCGTTGAGGCAGGATGAGTTCTCATTTCGCCTAGACGGGACCGAGGACTAACTTGACGCTACCCACTGCATGATGTCTTCACTTAACATCTTCCATCTCCACACCTATCCAGATACATATACAGATCCTGAGATGGAGATTTCACGGCGACGACAGCAGCGTATGGAGGAGCGTGCCTCCAGGAGATCACGTCGTGATCCTGGCGGGCCTTCTGGCTCCTAGTTGGTGAGTTCTTCACTTTCCTTCTTTCATTCGGTCCTTTTTGCATTGAGGACAATGATTTGTTTAAGCATGGGGGAAGGGATGTCCCATCTACCTTGTATATATGCTTGTTTATATTCTTTCCTATTAAAAAAAAAAGAAAAAAAAATGATGGAAACCTGCTAAGTTGAAAACCCGCTAAGCTGAAAACCCGAAAGGGCGGCTTAGGTAAAATTGGGGGCTGGCTAGGTCGAAAACCCGAAAGGGCAACCTAAGCAAAAAAAAGTGGCTAATATGAGCGGGTGAGAAAGTGAGCAAAGAAAAAAATTTGAGTGGCTAGGATGAAAACCTGAAAGGGCTCCTAGGCAAAATGAGAGATAAAATAAAAGAGAGAAAAGTTACTCATCTCATTTGCCGGCGCAGTTGACATAAGGATGGAGGAGTATAAGAGTGTTTGGGTAGGACTAGACTCAATGGTCGTTGTGTGATATTTAGGTCTCACTTGAGGATGTTGGAGATTCGACTGTAGGGGTTGATTGGTTCAAGCTAAGGGTGTCAACTTGACCCCTTGTAATTGATGGGAATTAATTGGCATTGGCTCTTAATGCTTCTAATTGTGTATGTAAGCCATGAAAATAGGAGACATACATGTTGGTTAGGCCTTTTGCTATTATGAAAGTGAGCTCTAGGTATTGCAAAGTCATAGGGTAATGTCATTCTCACCTAAGTTATAATTGAATAATTGGGAAGTGAGTTATGGTTTGATCAATTCATAGTAGTGGTGATACTTAATCTTAGTGTTTTAATTATCATATTCATATAGTTTGTCATATATTGTCATCAGTTTAGCCTTTAGTTTGTAGATTATTCTTCATATTTGGATTGTGTAACTATTTCGTAATAAAAAATCAAGTAGTTTTTAATCCTGCACCTCCCTGAGTTGGACCCGTATGTGCTACGACACCGTTCACTTGCGGTTTTAAAATAAAACTACCCTCGGTAGCAAGATCACGTCCCTCATTTCGAGCTTGTACACATGCTTCTAAAGCTATTCGATTCGCTACAGCACCCGGTGCATTTAGTACCTTGGACAACCACCACAATTCTACAGTTTCATCCTATTTAACCATTACCTAATTTATTCAAATCAAACCACATAATATAAGATTTGCACATAATATAAGAAATTGTCGTATAATTGCCAATTTGTATATGTTTTAGGCTCTAATTTTGCACATACCACTGAAAAATTAAGCGCAATTTACCTTTGTAATTGCCTTCAAATCTGGACGTTTATGAGGAACTCTCTTCTTATCTACATCACCTTTCTGAAACACAGACAAAAAAACATAAAATAAAAAAAAAATTACAATAAATACAAAAATTGAAGATGATTAAAACTCACCTTCTTCTTCTCATCTTCCACCTATTTACATCTTATTTCCTCTTGCTACAACAACAAACAATTAAAACAGAAAAAAAAACAACAGCAAAATCAAAATGTTAAATATTACCAAAAAAAATCAACAAAAAATACCTGAATAAAATGCAGGTATTGATTGTTGAATATTCGAAGAGTTTCCTTCACTTTCAAATGATCATTTTTCTCGACCGAAACCCTCGGATCAGAGCGGCTGTCTAGCGGCAGCGACCGTGGCAGCACCACCACACCTACGCAGCAACAAACTAGAAAAGAGGGAGAGGCGAGTCGGGAAGAGAACAGGGCAGCAACTCAACCAAACAACACTACCATAACACCACCAGCATAGATTCAGAAGAGGAAGAAGACAACGGTGGCAGTGCGCGAGCAGCGACGGGGGAAGAACAACAGCACCACTACGACACAAGCAGACAACGAACGGAAGAAAGAGAGAGAAGAGCATGAATAGCGGCGTCGAGGCTCCGGCGAGCCGAGGTTGGGGAGGCGAGGGTGTGTGAGTGAGAGGAAGAGAGGTTGGGGAGCCGAGTTAATTCTCAGTTTTTTTTGGCGTATGGATATATTAAGGGCTACGTTTTACAGATAACCGCAGTCCTTGACATTTTTTCCACTAGTGTCATAAACATAAAAAAACCAAAAATGCAGACCATATTAGCACAAAATTTTAATGATAAATTTACCTTAATCTTTTTTATATATTGATCCTTGAAACGGGAGGTATACTCTCTATACTGATCAACAAACAAGAATTTCCAAAACCCTCTTTTATAAATATTATATATAGCCACACAAATCAAAGAAACACCACCAAGAAGAAGATGTGAGGTAAGAATTTCATACTCAAAATCTTTCACTTGATATTCTTCACAATCCAAACAATGGGTAAGCTCAATAATTAACATAGGAACTGCAACACCCACAATCAAAAACATAATCCAAGACAAAATAAATTTCAATGGAGTTGTCTGATTAAAACCTATAAATCTGAGATAAAATTCCAACTTTTTAAGGGTTTTATCAAGTTGGGTATCTTCTTGTTTTCCATCAACATCAGCAACAACAACAACATTGGTATTGAATCGGAGTAACTTAAATCAATAACAAAAGAAACTCAAGCGATTGCCAGACTACAACAATTTCAAACCCTACAACAATTTCAATCGGAGTAACAATTTCAATCAATAACAGCAAAATCAGGTAAAAACTTAAAATCAAAAGAAAGGACAGAGAAAATACCTCAGCAGCGAGGTAGTCCAGAATGGTGGTGAGGTAAATCGGAGCTCCGGCACCGACACGCTCAGCAATAGTGGTCGCACGACAAAAATGAAAGAAGAACGAGGAGAGTGAGGGAGACGAGGAGAGTGCGGGTGAGAGAAACAGACGGCGGCAAGTAGAGGAGATGACAACAGTGGCGGCGAGCAGAGAGAAGTGTGAGGCTCCAGAGAACGTTAATTTGGAGAGAGAGAGGGGCGTGGTGTGAGTGAGAGGGGGAGAGAGAGAGAGAGAGGAAGAGAGGTGGGTTCAGCTAGGGTAACTAATCTTTTGTGGAGTGAGATTTGAGAATGTTAAAGCGGGGAAAGTTAATGCGCCAAAATCATTAAAAAAGAAAAAGGGTTGCGGTTATGCTAAAAACCTTTGTCCTTTAGTGATAAAGGGATGTTGTTTTTGGCATAACCGCAGCCTTGTAGTTCCCAACATTTTTTTTACGGGTGGATTAAGGGGTGCGTTTTTCAGATAACCGCAACCCTTGCACCGCAGCCATTGGCCTTTTTCATCTAGTGAATGGCTGTAATCTGATCTATCCCCAATTTCCCCAAATTCGACGAATAAACCCATCCATTATTGGAAATGGTGGATTCGCACCAACTACAAAGCATACAATGGCATTCTCCCAATATGTTATGTCATCATGCACATCTTCTAAATCAATCTTAATTATGGTTGATTGAGGTTCAATTACTGGTTCAAAAACTGACTGAGCAACTAAACTAGTAGATTGAACTTTTTCAAAATCATTCAGTAAACTACAGGATTGATGATTACTAGAATCGTACTCTTTAAGCCTGCTTTGTGTCTTCTTCATGATTGTTAAGCATTCGGATAATTGACGCTTATCCTTTCATTGTTGCTGCAATTCCTGAATTGAACTGCGTGGAGAGAGAGGATCACCAAAAACAGGTGTTTCCACCCTTATGATAATTTGAATTAGAAGAAAAACATCATCCATTAAACATTCTTTAATAAAGATTACCTAGATTATTAATCTTTACCTTGGATTCTAAGAGACCAATAAGTCCTACAACATTTTTGTGGATGAATGACCTTACCTCAATCTTCTTTGTGACTTGATTAATCCCTCGTATATTCCATGTGAGAATCCTACCCATAGGATGTCAAAGGATCCTTCCTTCGCTGTGTTGAATCTCCTGTTTTCTCACCAGCCAATGCATCTGCTATCACAAGATGTGCTTCCTATTTAGTACCACTATGCAGAGCATCGAATGTATTAGTGGCAATATGCTTAATAGTAGAGACTCTCATCCTGATTGGTTTACGAGCTCTTTGTAAACCTTCTTGATCCACCTCCACTTGTTCCTTTCTACCCTCTGGTAAGGCAACAAAATCATTAGATTTTACAGCTTCACTTCTCACAACTTCTGAATGAACAGCCATACCTGGTCTGGACTGCTTTGGAACCCAAATCTTCCTTGTCTTCTTCACTCTGCAGTCCCCTAGCTTCAGGACAAATTCCTTTGCAATTGATACAATTGCTTAGTTTCCATTCATATGATATATGAACATTAGTTATTACTCCATTCTCATAAAAAAAATGCACCTGATTAAGAAAGGCTTTGTCGAACTTAACCTCCACTAAGACAAGAGCATATTTTAATTTTCTCCCTATTCCTAGTGGCATCATTTCTCTTAATTGGATCCCCTATATGTGCCACTATCTTATGGAGAGATTTTCCCCCCTGATACTTGATTCTAAACTTGAGGTGCACCTAAATTGGCAGAATTTTAACCTCGTCTTTCTGAAAATCTATGTCATGTATCCAAGGCTTCATAATAAGAGACTTGTTATCAAAGAAGTAGTGACCCTGCAATATCTTACCTAAGTGTCGATAGCTCTAAATCTGACTAGGAATATCCCTTTTCCACCAAAGCAACCTTTTCCACATTGAAAGATCTCCAAATCCTATGAATCATCCATAACATATATTGGTGGATTAGCACCAATAACATAACATATGATTGCAGAGTTCCAGTAATTGATTTCTTCTTGAATGTCATCAAGATGAATTTGAACTGGATTCAATTTATCTAGATTCACCATCACCAATCCATCATTAACATTACTAATTCTAGTATTATTTCCAGCCACATTCTCAATTTCATCATCAACATCATTGAAATTAGAAGCAACCTTATTAAAATGTTGTAAAATTGGGAAAGTAGATTTACCTAAACCCATTCTTGTCGTTCTACTATGAGGTTTTGAACGATTCTCAACACTACATTGCATCGATTGTAGCCATTTATTGAAAGTGTGATGGATTCAGATTGTTGTTCAATCTGTTGAAATGATGTTTTTGGAGTTAGAACTTCACCCACACCTAAGCCTCTACTCCTAAAACTTCATCTATTGATTTTGTTTTTAGTGCCTGTGAATCCGAAGTAGGTCTTCGAGGTTTTCCTTTAACATTTTCCGGCTCACTACCCTGAGATTTTCCACTTGCTTTCTTCACCATGGCAACAGCGCATAGTAGTCAAGGTTGTCAAAATCGCGATTTTACTTTAAATCGGAAGGGCCTGTCAGAATCGGATCGTAAAATCGAATCGTAAAATCGTAAGATTCTCCGAATTTTGCGGGAATAAGATTCTAAGATAAAATATGTTAACTGTTTACCTATTTTTTCAATGAACAACACAAAAAATTCAATTTTATCCGAAATGATATTATGAGATGAAAAAGGAGGCCATCAATGAAATTAAAGTTGAACAAAAATACAAACACAATAGTTGTCTCTAATAAAAAAAAGTGTTGTGACTTCTACAAGGCTGGCCCAGATATGTAGATGGAATAAGCCCACGAACGTTTCTCCATAGAATGAAATGAAATAGTCCCACTAAGGAGTACAATATGTTGTGAATAAACGAGTAAAGTCCGCGTGTTTCTTCATCTCAATTCATCACTTTCTTCCTCAAGAAATCTATCCCACTTTATTCACCTTCCATATTAAAAATAGCCCCTCATCATCTTCATGCATGTCCACTATCTATCTCCTCCAACAAATACAATCTCATAAACAAAGGAAATTCCAACTCCAACTCCCACCCTACATTAATCCTGCCACCTCGAGCCACCACTGCCAGCACGCCCATGTCAACGTTTACGAACACCGTCGGAGTTCCCTTCGAGGCGTACTCGAGAGGTGGACCCATCAACACCGCCTGAGATGCCGCAAATTTCAACAACTCTGAACGAGTTCATCATCCCAAATGAACCAGAAATTAAACCGCATGTTCCACCTTCGGACCCAACACCGAATCTGCCAGGTCCTGATCTTCCGGAACCACCCATTCCGTCGCCTCCTGGACCTGAAAACCCAAAGAAGAACTGAAGAAGAACCGAAGGAGAGAGAAAGAATACCCAGCTAGATTCGTGTGTGCAGTGTGCGATTCAGTATAATGGGCGAAAAACAGAATCGGTAAAATCGGTTAAAAAACCACGATTTTAACGATTTTACCAATTTTGACCGATTCTACATGCGATTTACTTCAAAAGCGATTCTACGTGCGATTTAAATCGTTTAGCGAAAATTGGAACCTTGATAGTACATGCGATTTTAACAACCTTGATAGTAGCTACATGCACTGAAAGAAACTTGGAGAGAAAGTTTCAGGGTTCTTTCAATTATTTCCTGCTTTACTAACCATAATGTGCACTTAGAAATTAACTTATTTACTTGCATTGATACTTTAATCTTATTGAATAACAACATGTGTCAGTTCAACAAAAGAGAATTTTGTAATGTTATCTTAAATTAGCTTATAGACTACCATTGACACATTCATTTTGTTTGATAAGTACTTGAAATCATCTAAGTAAATGTTGTTAGTTTCGAAATGCATTTCACATGAAGATGATTAATTTCAATATTCTATTTTTATCATAAATTAGCTTATCGACTACCATTGACACATTAGTCCAATAAGTACTTGGAATCATTAGAGTATATTTCTTTAATTTCGAAATGCATTACACTTATCGACGATTAACTTAAATTTTTTTTATCTCTAATTACGCTATAGACTTATATTATACAGTGATCTAAAATATCGTTGTTGATTAGGATTTAGAAACGTATATTAAACTTTATCCAAAACGGTGTGATTTCAAAAATCAATAAATTAAAATATCAATAAAGTACACATTTCACGATGTGACATTCCTACACGTTTTTTTGTAGAAGCATAACCGGCACGTTTTTCGGTAAGAACTAAAATTAACCGTAATGATGGTAAGCTTCGTTAAGAACTAAAATTAACCAGAAAGTGTATAATGGAACTGATGTGATTTTAGTCAAGAATTAATGTGATTCTAGTTAAGAACTAAATTTAACCGAATCGAAACGGATAATAATTGAAAAGAACTGATTGGGTATAACCAAAAATAAACTGCAACTCAAATTAACTGAACCGAAAGTAAAAATTAGTGTCGATACGTTGAACTGTTGTGAATTGAACCATTTAACAGTTGAAATGTTCGGGTATAATCCGAATTAAACTTCAACTGAATTGAACTAAACTAAATCGAAACTAAAAGTAGCAGTGGTTACGTGGTTAACTGCTATAAATTGAACCATTGAGCTGTTGAACTAATTTGGTGTAATTTGAAATTAACTGCAACTGAACTGAATTGAACTACAACGAACTGGAATTTTTTTAAGCTAAAACGAACTGAACTGATCGAAAATTCAACTGAACTGAAACGAACTGTTGGTATTTAAAACTGTTTTCAACTGAATTGGTATGAACTGAAATGTTTGGATAAAACCAGAACTGAATTATTGAACCGAATGGACAACTCTAGTTCTTTGTATCATCTAAAGGAGTTTGGAGTTTGAGTTTTCTATTTCTCCCTTTCTAGAAGTTTAGAGTTTTTCATGGCTTTTATAAAGATGTAATTAATTGATTGTTTGTTATACAATTATGCGATCGCAATATATTCTCATTTGGGAGCTACACTATCATATCTCTTGAAAACCTATGTTGATAAATCGATACTCTCATAAAAGATTTCATGATTAACCGAACAACATAGAATATGTGTTACGGAAGTTGTGAAAATTAATTTGCTTCAATTTCGGAGCTCCACTATATCCTCGCTTGGTATGTTTTTCAATATGTATTGAAACATTTGAAGTGCTACAATAGCATACAAAAGGGGATAAGGAAACAAAACATCTTAACCAAACATTTGGACAAGCTTTTCAAAAACAGCCAAATTAAAACAAAACTCCATTAATTGAGGAAAAATGAACATACTACAATAATAATTAAAGGAACCTTTTGAGGGATTTTCAGAAGACCAAGAACAAACATAAAAGAAGGGGTGGGATATATGATATGATATGATCCTCCAATCAAACTTCTGATGCCCTTCATTCACCAGAGTGGACCCCACAAAAGACCTTCCCAAATTTACATATCTAACCCAAATCTAATTTTTTTTTTTCTTTTTCTTTTTCCAATGCCCTTATTCTGAAGGGATTAATTAGGCCTTAAGGGGTAAGAACAAAATGGGTAACAAACCCAAAACTTAGGTACTAATACCAAATGCCCTACTTCAAACGGCACACTGAACCAATTGAACAGAAACTGGGCCGGGTACTGGCCCACCAATAACCTTCTCGACATCCACGTTGCATTTTGATGGGCCTTGTGGCGGCCCATATAAATATTCTGGGTGGTCTTTATTACCCAGTTGCTCATCATCAATATCATCATCTTTGTTTCCAGTAACTACAACCTCAATTTCTGGAGTTTTCTCATGTGGAAGATTATAATCCTCAGATTCAGTTTTGTTAGGAGTGGAATTTATTGTGTGTATCTCGACTGTTTCTTGTTTCACTGGACTTGCAACTTCTGGTAGCTTCTCTTTTTTAGCTTTTATGTCATATTTCCTGTAAATTGAGTATAATCCCATTTGTGCCACACCAAACATGAACCCCACAACATTTGGAAGCTGCCATTTTTTGCAAAATATGAACAAATAAGTATATGATTGTCTGATTGATAGTATATTAATAAAGTATATATCGATAAGCATATAACGCAAATTAAAACATATGGTTTTGGCCTTTCCCTTGAGAGAAGGGACGCTTAAACTTTATCTCAAAAACATAAATATAATGCAAATTATAGTTTTATATGTATGAAATTGGACTTACTGTGATGTAAAGATCTTTCTGGACAAATCCATACAAAAACCATATAGTAGCGGTTAACGTGAGACTTATGGACAAGTTAATTGGCATGTATTCCACGCTCTTTGTGCGTATTACTGTCCTCTGTACAAAAAGGAAATAAAACTAATTGATAAGTGAAATGCTAAAGGTTTCCAGACTAAAGAGTGTAGATCATGTAGAATCAAAAACAAAGAAATAAGATTTACTCTCATCATGTAAACTCAAATTAAAAATTAAAGGAGCATTAAAATTAAGCTAATTTCTATTATATGCACATAGATCAAAGAATTTTTTTTCCTTATTGCTTATTTTTGAGGGTTAAGAACAAATAAATTAATATATAGCTCCAAAACAATAAAGAATATAGAATTGAGTGTACTATACTTGTGATGATCTCCTATGTACATGGGATATTTTGGAAATCAAGAAGAAAAGTGCAATAAAGGCAAAGAGTTCCCGAGTTTGTGTCGATTTCCAAAAAAGTTGGCAAAATCCAAAAAAAAAGACATGAAATATAATGGATTAGGCTAAAATGTTGACTTTAAATTAGAACTTATTTTAGCTGCTTGGTAGAATATCTTAAAAATCTTATGGCAAGTGCATATATAATTAGAATTTGACTTGCGTGCCAACTGCCAAATTGCCTATAAGGTGAAACGTAATTTATATGGATTATGGAGGGTTAATTAACCTAGGTTTTCCTTTCAAAAAAAAAAAAAATTTAACCTAGGTTTTCATTCCCTAGGGCAGCCTAGGGATCTTCTAACAAATAGAGAAGATGAGATTATAGATCACAAAATGAATGGATAAAAATGTTTGGTTTAATTTTTGTTCGGTGATTTTTGGCTTTGGTTAAGTATAATGATCACTTACCATTACACTCAAAGGTGCTGCAAATACACTAATAGAGAATGCGACGCAAATCCATCCGAAAACTTGAAGTCGATTTTCCGCTTTAACTAAGTAATGGCAGAAGAGGACAATTGTACAAAACCCGCAAAAATTCATGAACAAAAGTAGCTTCAGAGTCGATATCTGCAAAAACGAGTAATCACATGAGGTTGAAATTAAGCAGAATGAACCACCGATATTGTTTTTAAAATTGCTAACACTTCTAAATGCCACGTGTATAGATATAAGTATGAAAACAAGCAAAATATTTATGAAATACTAGGTTTTAGCGTTATTTTTAGAGATTAAACAATTTTTTTGTATAATAAGAATTAATAACAACAACAACAATCAAAATAATAACTATAATAATAGAAAAATCTAAACTTTTGTTTTAAAAATTGACTAGCCCAACCACTTTAATTATGTTACTGTCTTGAATATATATTACTTGGAGATGCATAGAATGATAATATTTATATATGATAATATATATATAATATTTGACAAATAAAAATTATAAATCATGTTAATAGAACTAGATGTAGTGCCTTTAAAGTTGAAATAATAAGCTTTGGAAGTGCCAAACAAATAGCGTTATGAATGTAATTCATTCTTTTTCTTTTTTTTCCTTTTCTTAATTTGAGTATTACTTTATTATCGCCTTTGATGATCCATAGTTTAGTCTATATTTTTCAAATACACCTCTTTTTTTGGTACACGAAATAATGGTTGATGTCTTGATGATATGTCAATAACATATCGTACGTACCCTTGCTTGCCTTGGTGCATAGGTAATGTATATGGCAACGTAAATGATCTCAATAATAACTCCAGCAACATTGATGGTGATTAGAAGGACAGAATTGCCCTTCAACAATGCATAGTAGATCCATAGCATGGCACTGAAGATTGCTACGACATAGGGTACTGATTGGAATCCTTCTGTTGATTTTTTCTTGTACACCCGTATAAAAGTTGGCCTGTAATATCGATTGATAAATTTAATCAAATCAATTTAGCACTATCATTAAAAGTATGATTAGAATATACAGTCTCTACCTAGTGGTGTTGTCTTATAATAATAATATATAAGTTGTAGGATTAGCTATATTTCAAGCATACGAAAAGGGAAAAAGTGAACGTCTAAGTAAAAAGAATTAAAGAAACGGGAATATTATAATGATAAAATATATCAAATACTTACAGTGGTGCAAGAAACACCATGAAAGAGATGACGTTGCCTGCAACAAAATAGGATCACAGACAAAAATGATTAGTCCTTGTCCAAAGCTTAGATGATTGATCAAACTAAAGTAATAATATTACCATGAGGTGCGTTAATAAAGAATAACAATATTTTCAGGTGAATTCTGTTCATAATTTAGAAGGAAGTTTTATGTAGGAAGAAAAAAATATTGATATACATAGTTTAGGCCATTTATATATTGTAATAGTTCCCATGAAAACCATTTTCAAAACCTTTTTAGAATACTTTGTGAATGTTGTTGAATTAAATTTTTGTTACACATCAATAAAAGATCAATTTGTTTTCATCAGTTGTTAGGAAAAATATAATAACATTGGTTTTTTTTTTTAATTCTAATTCACATACTAATATTGCTTTCCTTTTAAAACTATAATATACTACAGGTTACATAAATGAGGACAACGTAAATTGCCCTCTTTGATATAGAAATCGCGCGCCCTCTTACGTTGATAACGCAATAACACTGTTGCCCTGAAGCTTGTAACACATCAAAAGCATGATTAAGAAAAATAATATGAATGATGGAAGACAAAGAAAACAAACCTGCAATTGTTACATCTATCCAAGTGTATCAAAAATAGATAGACCAATGCGAAATGAATAGGAAAAAAAACAGGAACTACACTTTTCACTCTTGTAGAAACGAGATTTTTCGTTACTTTAAGAAAAACTGATTGTTTTTCCTCATCTAAAACTGATTATATTGGTAATCTGAATTAATAAAACGGTTTTATTTGTATGTTTATAAAGATAGAGACACTTATATTGCTTGATGAGCTAAAACTTAAAATAAATAAATAAAGGGTAGTATATACCTAGTAGGCCAAAGGCAAAAACCCATGGGTGGTGGATGGTAAACATGGCTTGAATATTGGGTAATATGAATTCCTCTCTCTTTCTTTCTCTTTTTTTTTTTTTTTCTGTTTTTGGGGATTTCCTTCTTCCTTTTTGTAGTTCTACTCTTAAACTTAGCTCCCTCTCTTGCTTTGTTTTCCCAGGATTATTGGGGGTGAAAGAAACTTGTGTTTAGTGTATCAGAAAGAAACACCTGAAAATTCTAATCTGAGGAAGCAGGAAGAATGGATTGGGGTTTATATATAGGGAGTGAGAGGACCCATCATCAAATTATAAACTTGTGTTTATATATTTGAGCTCGTCCGTATATGCGTCTGGCATGCGACGGTGGACGGATGGAATGATAGGATCATTTTTATTATGTTGTCAATATCATCCCCCTCATATCTCAAAGCTTCCATAAATTACAAAATTAACTCCATGATGAGAACTTCAATAATTTGTTTCTAAATAAAAGTGTAATAGAGTAAAAGAGTGACAATATGTGGTAGTGGTGCACCAATTGATATATGGGTATCGTCGGAGCACCATGCGTATTCTAAATGAATCTACACTTTATTTAACATTTTAAAAAGACTTGTCACCCACAACTTTTTGAATAGGTGGTCTCGTTATATGTTTTTGAAAAAAAAGCATTAAATTATATACTTTTGAGACATTTTGTGCTTTATTGATGACCTATTCTGGGCATGCTTTGGTTTTATTTTATTTTACTTAATGAAAAAAAAGTAAAAAACTTGTGAAAATAGATAATGACTTCATTTGATTGTTTCACCCATCAGGAGACGAGACAAGGTATCATATATAAACATATGTTGTTTTTTGGGTCTTAAATTACAATTATTTTCAAAAAGTTGTATTGACTAAATCACCTATCACGAAAACTGTAAGTGACCAATTTTTCATAAAATTAATATCGCGTGCACTTATCTATGCTAAATGTAAAACTAAGGTATATCTATATTTGTTTTGAACTTAATCATGTACCATTCTGAAAAAAGGACGCAATTATCTTGTTTAAACAAAACAAAATACTATATACTTCCTACGGTCTTTATTAGTTTACCCGTTTCTTTTGCACAAAGTTTTAGGAGAAACAATGTTGTGGGACATAGAAAGAGAGAGAAACCATTATTTTATATTAGGAAAAATTGACAACAGAGGTCTCAACTTTGGGTGATAATTTTTAAAAGGTCTAAACTATTGATTAACATGTGTAGATCCCAACTTTAGGGGGTCTTAACTTTTAGCGGGCATTAGTGACTTGAAACTGGCTTAATATGTCATCATTTGTAAAACTTGGGTCACACCAGAAGGGTTAAGTGAGGGAGGGATGTAGGAACTAGGTGAGATTTTAAAAAAAAATCTTCAGTTTTAAGTCGCCGAGGCCCGCTAAAAGTTAAGACCCCCTAAAGTTGGGACCTACACAGGTTAATCAATAGTTTAGATCTTTTAAAAATTATCACCCAAAGTTCAGACCTCTATTGTCAATTTTTCCTTTATATTAAAGTTGAATGTATGTGTGATGAAAAGTTAGTGGTCCCAGCATTCCAAAAATAGAAACAAAAGAAATGGGTAAACTAATAAGGGACATCCCAAACAGGATTACGGGTAAACTAATAAAGACCGGAGGAAGTATATTTGAAGTATCTTAGTAACTGGTTCTCTTAATAGTGTAAAACAAAGCTTGGAATTTAGGTTTTTTGGAGATAGTTGCATTGCATGGCATGAGTTTGAAGGAGCTTATAGAGTGTCCACTCTCGTTAGGCAAAGCGTCCGCTCATACGTCTTGTAGTAGCATTGGAGTACCCCGCTCCTTTGTAAGCAAAGTGTCAGTTCTTGGTCAGTTGAAAGTGGGCAAAGTTCAGCAGTGTGTGTAAAGCTACCACTTCTAGGCCCCAATGTGCACTCCTTGTGGTTTTACGACTCAGTCAGTTGATCTGGTATAGTAGAGAAGTCAGAGTACCCTAGATAAGTTAGAGACTCACTCCTAAGAGAGAGAATTTACTTGTATCGTCATCTCATACATTGATTCAAAACCCTTATATATGTGGTTTAATCATTAATGGTTGTTCAACCAGATTTCGAGTTTTCTACATAAATTATTCTGCCGTTCTTTTTAGCTTATTCTTTGTTATTCTTGTCTTTGATATCCAAATGTTATACTTCCTCTGTTTCGTTTTAAATGCAACAAAGAAATATTTTATATCTCACAAAAAATACCCCCTTGTTACATTTAAAACGAAACGGAGGAAGTATTTGAATTGCACATTTGGTAGTGTCGTTTACTCCTTACAAGGGATATCGAAGTCAAGGTTTGATGTGTGCCTAGTAGGGGTGTAAATGATGCGAGTCGAGCTCGAGTTTGGCTAAACTCGACTCGAACTCGAAAACTCGAAATCAAGCTCGACTCGACTCGAAAACTCGTGAGCTTGAAAAAATCAAACTCGACTCGAACTCGAAATCCTAAACTCAAGCTCGAACTCGAGCTCGAACTCGAATCAAGCTCGAACTCGAGCTCAAACTCGAATCAAGCTCGAACTCGAAACTCAAACTCGAATCAAGCTCGAACTCAAATCAAGGCTCAACTTAAACTTGAGTCAATCCATGTGCCTTGAGTTAGGTACTTGGAGTAGCCTTTTATAGAGAAAAAAATGTTGGGTGTTTCATTGTCCAACCAATGTAGAACTTTATGAAACAAACTTTCATAGAAAAAAATCATTTCCAACCAAAAAGTTTATGTTTCATTTATAAAGAACACAAACTCAAACTTTTGTTTCCCAACCAATGTGGGACAACTTTAATTCAAACAATAAGTATAGCAAGAGTAGTAATATTTTATAGAAAAAAAAGGCTATTGTTTATACTATAAACCAATGTGGGACATTTAATATTTTACATAAAAGATCATTTTTAATAATTTTCCACTTTGTTCATGAGATTTTGAACCGAGCCAAGGCTAAGGCTCGATAAAATCTTGTGCTCGACTTGTTAAAAGACAAACTATAATTAAAATCCACAGTGAAAATATTTTCTATGGAAGGGTTTATTATATTTCATGGATTAAATTCTTTGAAAAGTTTGAGAATTATTTATTGAAATTGCAAGATTATATATAATTTTTTTTCGAGTTTCTCACGAGCTTTTCGAGTCGAGTAGGTAGTAGCTCAAGCTCGACTCGTTAGTCATCGAGTCGAGCCTACTCGAGTCGAGCTTTGACCGAGTTTTGACCCAGTCGATCTCGAGTAGCTCGCAAGTTGTCTCGTCTCATTTACACCCTTAGTGCCTAGAACGTAATGGGAAACTGAAGAATAATAACAGGTTCGACGGTAAGGATTTTAAAGTCTAGATTGTTAAATTGAGGACTATCCGTATCAAAAGTATTATACCTTCCTTTGAAACAAAACAATTCAGAAGCGATGAAAGATGCATGCAAAATGTTAGATCGGAAAGCCATAAGTGTTGTCCGGTTTGACATTAGCAAGAATTATCGCTTTTAATAAGAATGTGTTAACAATGGCGAAGTTGATCAAGAATTATTAGACATCTAGGAAAAATTGAATGTTTTATTTAAATTAATTAGGTACATATGATGGATTATTTTTGAACTGAAGACGACTGATGTTTGTTCAGCTGATGAATTAATTTAGTAATGAGCTTAATTGATATGATAATTAGTTAAACGACTTTTGTGAAAATTAGTTTCAAGGATGTAGTCCTCTTTACCCATCAAGAGAAACGACATTCAAGCTTAGCTTGATAATTTTAGGGATTTGGTGTTGAGTCAGACTACTCAACTAGGAATCCAAGAAATCATTGGATGGAGCATACAATATTGAGAGTAATGGGAGGAGACAACATGGATATCTAGAAAGGGAAAGTCAATGGGGGCAAAAGTAGTGAATGAGTTAATACAATAGAGGCTAAGTGTTAGGATTGTCATGAGAAGTATCCTATAGGAAATGATGTTAGAATCTCTAAGACAAGAAGAAGAAGAATTATAAATCACAATATATAATGATGACGATAGTGGTGCTTCAACGAATTCTGTTTCAGAGTTTGATGCGTTTTGTGAGTGTATATAGCTCAATTTGTATTGGCATATGATTCAATAGAATATACTAGTCTTCTTTGCACGCGATGCGTGCGTGGATTATTTTGGCGGTTATCATTAAATTTCATTTAAGTGTAATTTTGAAGAATGTAATTTACAATCATCGTTAGTTCTAATTGAATATCGTTTGGTGTAAATACAAAATATAAAAATTACTTGATGAAGAAGTTGTTTTCTTGGTATTTTTATTACTTGTTAATGGATGTTGGTATTGTTATTGCATTTCAAAGTTTAGGTAAAATTAAAATTTTTGTCTTTGATTTTGTAATTGATTTGAAAACTGCTTTAGTTATTTTAATTTGTTCTTCAATCATAAATTTTTTCTTTCACTACACATATTTTTATGAAAGTTTATTTTAGCTATTTTGAACTTCTTTTGATATACATATTTTAAATTAGGAAGGACTATGATTGAGGAAAATTTCAAAATCTTAATAGGTAAGTATTTTTATTGGATGAAGGGTTAAAAGTCTTTTCAAAGGGGGACACCATAGCTCCCCCTTGGCTTATATAATAGAGATAAAATACAATAAAGGGTTTTTTGTCAGAAAGGACCTAATAAAATACAAGTTTTGCAGGGAAGGACCTAATAAAAAAATTTGTCTTAAATGACCTATTAAAATACTTTCGATTGTTAAAAGGATCCAGTTTATGAATTTCAGGCCAAAATTACCATATTCCGGTGTTGAATTTTTGCAATTGGGACACCACAACTACATTTGCACTACTACAAAAAGCCTGTTTTCGCGACGCTTTTTAACCCATTTGGCGACGCCAAAAAGCGTCGCTAAATTTGCTTGCGACGCTTTGAAAAAGCGTCGCGCCAATTGAGTAGGTAATTCACGACGCCTAAAAGCGTCGTCATTCTCGACGCCTAACATAGTCCCCAATTGTCTCGTCGCGTAAAAGCGTCGCCATTCTCGACGCCTAACATAGTCCCCAATTGTCTCGTCGTGTATCCATTCGCGATGACTTGAAGCACCTTGCCGCGTCTAAATCTGGACGCTTTTTGGCATCGTTAAAGGAGAAGTTGGATTCAAATTTTAATATTTGTTTGGCAAAATTTCATGGCTATAAAATGTATTTCGATTTTTGTAGTCCCTTTTGCTATTTTTCCGAATTAACAAATATATATATATATATATATATATGAACACACACATGCTGTACATAATTACTCTAGAATAAAATAAACATTGAAACTTGAAGATATATAAGATTAAAAAAAAATACTTTGATCAATATATTATAAATGTATACTAATATAATTAAAATCCCTACAAATATTGCATATTCACCAAAATCCTAGCCTATCTATAAACATAATTGCAAATTGTATGTAGTAGTTAAGTCTAATTAAAATATCCAAAGTGAAGTAGCCTTGAAAATAAGCTAACTAATAATATCTAGCGCGCTAGCAAATTAAAATAGATGACGATATGATGGTAGCTACTTTGAAGCCATCCGTTCTTGATCTGTTGCACCTTCATTATTTTCGAGTACCTTCAAAAGGAGAAAAGAAAGACAAAAAATATAATCAGTAATGATAATATAAAAGTTTAGAGTTCGTCAAATCGAGAACTATATAATGTGGCTCATATTCTAAAGTAATCTTGCATTGTCCATAATATTTGATAACAAAATTATCCTGCTTTGTTCATAATTTTACATTTTAATATATATAGCACTAACAATTTAAACCCAAAAGCATCCAAAGCATATACTAGTATAACGTAAACCTTAAACTCACAAATCTATCCAATAGAAAATTTTGGGGATTATAGAAGAGAAAATGATTACGATGAATCCCATAAAAGAGCAGAATTATCATGTTCCTATGTCATCTGGTCATAACTGTTTGACAACAGTATCTTCCATCATAAGTATACGCAAAGACTTCAATCTTCCTATGTCATCTGGCAACTTCTTCATTCTCTAACACTCTATGTATAATGCTCTCAACTCCTGGTCATAAGCTGTTTTAGAGTAATTCGGGAAGAGAAGCTGAATTTCCATGTGTTTCCCCCTTCCGTTAGTCATTATTATCACTTGTTTATACAAGATGTTTACTAAACATTTCTCTTGGTAAAGATTTGAATCAATAGAGCTTGCTAAATAGCAAAAACACTCTGTGTTTGTGTTATGTAACTATGTCCAACACTTGTATCTTGCGGTATTAATTAATCATGTTTTTTGGTGAAACACAATTGAGGCCACGACTTTTATGGCACATTAACTTGAAATTTGATGAACTGCAGGAGCAGATCAACTTCTTCACTATATTGGTATATATCCTTGATCTGGAAGCGGAAAGTCTACACTGAACTACGGATCAGGATGTGGATTATTCTACATATGGATAGTGATCGAAGCATACCGATAATTTAACATAGTATTTCATCGGGATCGAGAAAGTTCTACATTTAAACAAAGCATAGATCGGGAATGCGAGCCATGAGAAAATTCTACATTTGGATAGCATTGAATCAAGCACACATATAGTATTAACACGGTAAGGCTAAATACATATGCTCGATTATTCTTTGTTCTATCAAGAAACATGAGCATATGATAGTTCTAGACAGCAGCACAACAACACAATAGGAGAATATACACAACACCACAAATGACCGTTCTACAGTAGCTCATTCATAAGGAAGGGGAATTTAGGTAAAGCTTGAAAATAGGAAGGTACCTTTTGGTTTGTCACTTCCAAGACTGCTTGTGCACAATCTAAAAGGTGCATTGAAGCCTCTCCTTTACGAACTTTACCTACTAGTTGAGAAAATTGTCCAACAAGAGTTTTGAAGCGAGAGAGTTGTTCTCTTGAACTTTGGCTTTCAACAAGCTATTTTCCTTCTTGAGAACGGAGACTTCTTCTTTGTTCTCTTGGACTTGGGTGTTCAACAATCTATTTTCCTTCTTTAGAGTGGACAATTCTTCTTTATCATTCTCCATGAACTCGACCGTCTTTCGAACTCTTCCACACCCTCGCTTCTTCAGGACACCATGCACCCCGTAAATGTCTCCCTTTCGAACTCCAAGTCCATAACCTACGGGACGTTCGGGAATCTCTCCACCATACATGGTGTGCTCAAAGGCTTCATCTTCAAGTTCTAAGTCAGACTTGGAAGGGTTTGCTTGCTTCAATGATTCAAACTTGGCATATGCATCATCCTACACAAATATTAAGATATAAAATGTAAGAAGTATTATTTTACAATAAACGGAAGCAAGCTTATTATTTTATTTTAATTTGTACTTATACCATAAATTCTTCTGTGAGTGTGTCTGGTAGAAAGCTTCCATCGTTTCCAATATGAGCTTTTTTTCCAAAGAGTTAATAAACTCATTTTTTCTCCATGCTCATCCTCCTAATAATTTTTTAAATGTAAAAACGATCATAGAAAATTTCTACAAGATTAGTTACATATATATATTCCACAAAGATTTTTCCTAGATATATATATGTTAATATTTATGAATCATACATAATCAGCTTGCTTGTTTGCAAAGCTCTTGGAGCCACATCTGTGAAGTTGATTTAGGGAAGCTCGTGCATCTTTCCCAGCTTCTGACAATTTCTGCACTCATATTAAAGAAAAAAAATAATTATAAAAAAAACAAAACAAAGATTTATCAAATGTCAATCATAATTAAGTAACTTACTTTCCCTAGCTCTGAATGCCAGTGCTTAACCAACTTTATCCATTGATTACTAGTAATTCCGTATGGTGGCTGCAAATTACACATCTCATCGAGAGTCATGTCATCTGGTTTGTAGTAATGTGACTTGAGATGGTGTTTAAAATGCCTCCAACTTCTGTTAGCACGCTTGAGGATTTGTTTCTCGTATTCAGGACCATCAGGAATTACAAAGCGTTCCTTTAAGAAAATAGTTATGGGCAGTAAGAAAATAGTTACGTGTTAGCAAGCTTGAAAGTCGAAATGCTGCAATTTTAAAGAACATAGGAAGTATATGGACAGATGTATTTATACATGAAGCAACAAAAAGTTAATGGGCAATTTTCAAGCACATTGTTATGGATTATCTGTCTTAGGGTCTTTCAAATACAACGAAGATTATCTTTCTTAGCAGTGCTCCGGTGAATGAAGTCCATGTTCAAGAAAGCTATGTTATTTTGATTTTGACAAAACTAGGGCCTGTGTTATTTTTAGGAAGAGAGAACAATAAAGCGTCCATTGAGATTTATGCCTTCTTACATTTTTCGAATCGGATGAAACAGATTTTTTAAAACAAAAGAGTGAAATGGGGGTGTGCGGGGGGGAGTGTAGCGGGGGGCAGCAATGGGGGGAGGGTTAAGGGTGTGCGGGGGTGTGTGTATGTGGGGGGGGTGCGGCGGGGGAGGGCTAGCGGGTGGGGAGGCTAGGAAGGGTGGGGGAGTGCAACGGGGGCGCAAGAATGGGGGGGGGGTTGGGGGTGTGCAGGGGGTGTGTGGGGGTGGGGAGTGCGGCGGGGGCAAAGAATGGGGGAGGGTTGGGGGTGTGCAGGGGGGTGTGTGTGTAGGGGGGGAATGCAGCGGGGGAGGGGGGGGGCAAATGGGAGGCTAGGAAGGGTGGGGGAGTGCAGCGGGGGCGCAAAGAATGGGGGAGGGTTGGGGGTGTGCGGGGGGTGTGTGGGGGTGGGGGAGTGCAAGCGGGGGGCAAGAAGGGGGGAGGGTTGGGGGTGTGCGGGGGTGTGTGTGTGTGGGGGGGGAGTAACCTTCATCTTAAACTACATTTGTTTAGTAACTTTCGCTTTCTTCTTTGTAATTGTCAATTCGAGATATTATTTCTTAGATGTAAAATATGGATGCTCTTTACTTTCAATTCTATCGAATAATCTTTTGCCAAGTGACTAAGTACTAGTTGGTCTATCTAATATAAATATGGATGCTCTTTACTTTCGGCTTTAATAATCTCTAGGCACAAGAAGAACTTCACAAACTATGTATAAATTCGGGGGAATAATGGCAAGTATAGAAGACTAATAATGGTAGGAAGCCGTGGGAGATAAAACTTGTCTATAAATAGACCATTTTACGTTTATTAGTTGCTTTTTTTAACGAGTGCTAAATAGAGCAATTTTCTGGTTATATTCGATCTTGTTTTCTTTTCTTAGTTGGATTGCGCTGACATATACTACTCCTAAAGTACTAATTGTAGACAGCACAAAGAACATGATTCAACTGACTGCAACAAAGATATGAACATAAAACAATAGCTCACTGCAAGGTTTTCAAAGATTACTAATATTAGATAAATGGTGTTTTTATGCCTTGAAAAACAGTATATATAGACATAATTAGGGAGGACAAAGAATAAAATATACTTCTATTACTAACAGATTTTACATCTAAGAGAATGAAATATACTTCATCTTGAAATAATAATGTATGATCAATTATTATTTCTTGACATGGAAGGCTGGAAAATGAGTAAGAAGAAGATCAGATATATACTTACTTTGACCTCCTCTACCAACATAGCTTTCAGATTCTTATCGACGTCATGCCAATTCACTTCTCCAACCGGACAAGGTAGGGTCTCTACCTTTGCAATGCTACCAATGAATCGACCAAGATATCTCCACCTTTCCTAAGCGGTTGGTAAAACTCGTTGAATTCAACACAGTATTTAACGCCGTTGTTACTCCACACATTGATTGTTGGAATAGAACCACTCACCAATGCGATGTTACCTTTAGCATCTGCATAGAGATAAATAATGGGATGACGTTGCATAAAAATATATTAGAATAGCATAAATAGATATAATAGATACCACTATAAGTAAAAATCCTAGTAGACCATCAAGGAAAGACATTACCCTTTGTCATAACCTCTTCCTTCTTATCAAATTGAACATTTAAAGGCCACTCTGGATATGATGTTGACCGTACAGATTTTGATGTTCTTGACTTCTTTAATGATTCTTCACCCTCTTTTTGCTTTGTTTGCTTACGGGATTCTGATGGGTTAAGAGGTGAGATAGTAGGGGAGTTATGACTAGAAGGCGACCTACTAGGTGGGATAGGATCAGAGGAATTAGAAGGGATTTTGAGCGGGGTACTAGTAGATGGGTTGAGAGGTGCTCGGATATGACCAGAAGAAGGATGTGGGATTTTTAGCGGTTTTGATGTATTAGTAGAAGGGTTGAGTGGTGGGATATGACCAGAAGAAGGATGAGGGATTTTGAGCGGTTTTGATGTAATAGTAGATGGGTTGAGATGTGTTGGGATATGACCAGAAGAAGGATGTGGGATTTTGAGCGGTTTTGATGTAATAGTAGAAGGGTTGAGTGGTGGGATATGACTAGAAGAAGGATGAGGGATTTTGAGCGGTTTGGATGTAATAGTAGATGTGTTGAGAGATGGGATATGGCCAGGAAGAACCAAGTGGGGGTTTTGAGCGGTTTTGATGTAATAGTAGATGTATTGAGAGGCGGGATATGAACGGAGGAAGTAAGAGGGACTTTGAGCTGTTTTGATGTAACAGTAGATGGATTGAGAGGTGAGATATGACCAGAAGAAGGATGAGGGATTTTGACTGGTTTTGATGTAATACAAGGTTTTTTCCATATAGCTACTGGTTTGCTAGTTGTTGCACTTTCTGTATTCAAACATGGAGAAATAACCTTTGTTGTGGTGGCAATTGATGGGCAAAATGGTCCAAATCTAACATTAGAAGGAACTTCAGATGGCTGTGATTGGAGGGTTTGTTTTTTGTTTGGTTGTGATGCATTTTCGATTGAAGGAGAGGTGTGTGCAAGCAGACTGCAGTGACTGCGAAGACAATGAACTAGGTTGGGTCATCTGCATGTACGTCCCTCGTTCTCTTCCCTCGATAAGTCATAATATATCACTGCAAGACAAGCCAAAAAATAAAGAGGGTACATTATCCTTAAAGATCAAAATAAGACATATACAAACTATTAACAGTTTGCAATCATAAATTTCCTCACATATTAAAAGTTTGCACATCAAAAGTTTCAAGAGCATGAAGCAATTAACCAAAAAATTAACAACAGAGCCTAATTAAGTGGCTTATACTATAAATCGATCTAATATGACATCAATAATCAATATCCTCAGCAAAGCTTTCACCGAATCAAAATAATCCACAACATATCACATTCATTTACATATTTTTTAAGTATATACAGAGTGAAATCAAGAGGGAAAAACAAATAGAGGAATAATAAGAAAGATATATGTGGAGTAGACAAAGTAGTACCATTAAATAAAAGTTAAGAACTCGAATCCAGAATCAAAACATATATCCACAAATGAACAATGATAAAATTCTAAAAACCCAAAACCCTTCTATTCTAGAATCTCATCATCCTGAGGTATATCAAACAAGTCCCTGGGCTTAGTCTTAATTACGTGCAGCCATCCTTTTTGTATCTCATCCTCAACATAAAAAACTTGTTTTGCTTGAGAAGAGAAAACAAATGGATCATCATGCAAATTTCGACCAGTGTGCATCAACTTCGAGAAGTTGACAGTAACTCTGCCACTCGGGTATGTTTTGAAACCCCTACGAATGTCAACCCAGTCACAACGAAACATTACAACCCTAAATGAACCATAGTAATCAAGTTCAAAAATTTCTTTCAGTTTTCCATAATACTCTTGGCCACCGGCTTCAACCATCACTCCAGAATTTTGTGTCTTCCGAAATCGTTCACGATCCACGGTATCAAATTTATAGCCATTAATAATGACGCTTTTCATCCTTTTACCGCGATTGCTTAAACCACCGGCCAACGCTTTCCTCAACTTTCCTTCTACTGTGCTATCATCTAGGTTATGGATCTATAATTCCAGGTAAAATATTAAGTTAAACTTTGATTGATATATAAAATAATTAAGGCAACCCGAAATTTTAAAGCATATAACCTGGTTTTGCGACCAATCGGAGAATTCGTTAAGTCTCCATTGATTTTCATTATATTCATTCGCCACAGTTTCGCCCACTCGATGCTCTTGCCGCTTTACTTGCAGGAAATCACTTAAGAATTTGAAAAAAAATTATTGTTAAAGTTTTAATAATTGATACATTCACTAAATAACCAATAATGGTACTTACTCAAACACTTGTTTCATCTCATCCGAATGAAGTAAAACATAGCGATGTGCTTGCTTTAAACTTTTGTCATCAAGACGGACATTTTCTCTCTTTCCAATGACGCGACAGCCTGAGTTGTATAGATAGTTATTGATGTGTGGAACCCCGTCATCATTTCTTTTCGGTCTGTTGAACATGGTCTCAACACTTTCTAAATATCTCGAGCAAAATGTAATTGTCTCCCATAAAAGGAACCCTTCAGCTATGGACCCTTCAGGTTGTGCTTTATTGCTAACATGAGATTTCAGAAAGGCCAAGTACCTTAATATATATGAAGATTGTGAGTATGAAAGAGATAAGAGAAGATTTGACGGTGGATTTTTATATAGAAAAAAATAACAAATTAAAAGAAAATCTGAAATTAGAAATAATGACCTTTCGATAGGATACATCCATCTGTAATGAACAGGTCCGCCAAGTTTAACCTCATCCACTAAATGAATTAGTAGATGAACCATAATTGTGAAAAATGTTGGCAGGAACTCTTTCTCCATCTTACAAAGGGTCAACACAAGCTTTGAATCGAATGGTATCTAACTCTCCTTTATCAATGGTGGTTGAACAAATCTTCTTAAAAAAGTACGACAACTCCTCAAGCAAATCAATAACTTTTGTGGCATTTGATGCTCTTAAAGCAACAGGAAGGATTTCTTGCATGAGGATATGATTGTCGTGGCTTTTCATATTAATAAGTTTACGCTCCTTCATGTTCACACATCTTTGCAAATTTGATCCATAACCATCAGGAACTCTGAGCTTTTTCAAGACTCTCAAAAACCGTTCTTTTTCTTCTTTATTCATGTTGTATGAAGTCGGCGGCATATACTCTTTAACACGATTAGGATGCGTTTGAAGCCAAAGATGAGATTTTATATTTATTTGTTTGAGAGCCTCCCTAGCTTTCTTATCATCTCTACTCTTTTCAGTTTCTAAAAGAGTTCCTAAGAGATTATCACACACATTCTTCTCAATGTGCATAACATCTAAATTGTGTCTAAGAAGATTATGTTCCCAGTATTCTAAGTCAAATAATATACTTTTCTTTTTCCAAAGAACCTTATCATTATCATTATCAATTTCATCATCCTCAACTTCTTCTCTCCCTCTTTTTTTAGGAACCGTTTTTGATTTTCCATAAACATAATTAACTTCTTCTAGTGCTTCAAAATTTCGTCCCACTAGCATGGACCGGAGCAAGGCCATATTCCTCTTTCCCATCAAATAGATTAGCTTGAGAACGGTAAGGATGATCAATCGGTAACCATTTTCGAGAACCGGGGTAGACAATTTTACCACCAAAATAATATGAACGAGTAGAATTGGCACAAGTAGGGCAAGCTTTATAACCTTTTGTACTCCAACCCGACAACATAGCATATGCAGGAAAGTCATTTATAGTGGAATGTAAGGATGCTCGTAGTTTAAAGTTTTTTCCACTATAAACATCAAAGGCATCTACACCTTCCCACAACAATTTTAACTCATGGATTAGTGGTTGCAAATACACATCAATATCAATACTAGGACCATATTTTCCAGGAATAATCAAGGACAAAATAAATGAGGATGACTTCATACAAAGCCAAGGAGGCAAATTATAAGGAATCAGGATCACTGGCCATGTACTGTAATTAGTGTTCATAAGACGATATGGATTAAAACCATCACTTGCTAGACCCAATCTAACACTACGAGGATCTTTAGCAAATTCCTCATATCTATCATCAAATTTTTTCCAAGCCTCTCCATCTGCCGGGTGGCTAATGATTTTTTCGTCCTTGCGATCAAAATGCCATCTCATGTCTCTTGCGGTATTAGATGACATGTAAAGCCTCTTTAGTCTAGGGATGAGAGGAAAATACCGCATTACTTTAGTCGGCACCCCCTTCTTACATGTTTCTTTACCTTTCTCACTTGTATCACCCCCGCATGCCTTTCACATTTTGCCATCTTGGTGTGTGGCAAATATGACACTCACTTTTGTCTGCAAAATCCCCCCAATATAACATGCAATCATTTGGACATGCATGGATTTTCTCATAACCTAAACCCAGATCTTTAATTATCTTCATGCTTTCGTAATAAGACAATGGGAACTCCATAATATGAGGAAATGCATCTAATAGAAGTTCAAGCAATTTATTAAATTTCATGCAACCATTATAATAAGCAGGATGGCCTTTTGGTAAATCTATCCAACTAGAATCCATGTCTACAAAAAAAACAAAATAACAAATAAGAACCGTCTTAAGAAGAAAAAAAATATGAACATATATCTTCAAATAGTTCACATAAAACATGACCTAAACGAACTACACAAAAAACCAACATTGCTCACTCAAGCACACTTTAATTTGAATATGAATTTGAATTTGGATCAGGAAATTATAATATGAATTTGGAGACTCCCTCAAGAACACTATAATTTTATCATCTAATTTCCCGGAAAGTTTGAAATAAGAGTAAGTATATAGAACAATATCAATCAATTGGGGACAGCTTGTCAATTTTTTTCTTTTTTAATAAGCCTTAGTTGAGATATTTCACATCAATTAGAGTGGTTGTAATAACTCACATCATTTATACAACACCCGCCTACAAGCCTAAAAATTGTCAAATCTCCTATATTTGTCGCCAATAAATACTCATAGTTCCGGGTTCTAGAATTACAGGAAAAAAGAATTTGCAAACTAGAAAGATCACAAATTGGCATCCACCATCTTACGTGAGGGTGAAGCAAAAACAAGAAAGGAAACAATCATATCACAAATGATAATAGAATCTTGCTAGTTAGGACAACATGAAGCAAAAGAAAAAGACATTGTAATTGCAAAAGCTACTAATGCAGAGACAAATTACACTTTTCTACTAGTGACATCAAAGGCAAGTGATAAGACACTTGTAAACAATGATGCCACAGGAACCTTTTCCACATGTAAAATTAAACTTACTATGTTGCTTTGAATAGTAGGAAAGGTATCTCTCTTATTGTGGAGCACATCATTTTTTAATCTCTCTTCATTTTTGGCTCTGTGTTTCACGTTTACTATCTTACCTTGCTTACTATTTTTGAAGTCTATACATTAAAACATTATGTGGCTAAACGTTTACTATCTTCATTTTTTAATCTTGAAGTCCGCTATACAAGCGAATCCGATGTTAAAATTCGATCGAAACATACTATAAGAAGTAAAGAAAAAGTTGAAACTGAACCACTAGCATTTTGGAGCAAATGTATGATTGTCCCTCTTATCTGATTGACATATTGCTTAAAGCAATAGGAGGACTAGAAAGTTAAATGAATTGATACTACAAAAGAGACTTTTAGACCATTGGCAAGATCTATAATTTTCTCTTTGAAGTCTTTTGGGTAACTTCATATTTCTTCCTAACTCGATCTTCTTCTACAAAGTCCATCTAAGCTATCTCGCATCACTATATAGTCAATAAGATACATGTATATTAAGGCCTTCTTATTTAAATCACCCTTCAATAATAACATAGTATAATCTGGCTTGTATCTCTATGCCTTTCTAGCAAATCCCCTATCTATTAACATGCTACATTAAACAATTAAATCAAGGTATCAAGTGTGGTATATAGCAGTCACTTGGCCATTATGAATCTACACTGTTGCCTGGCATTGTTGATTCGCAAAGATCTTGTTGAAATACTTTGTTAGGTAACCGTGCCTTTTTGCTTTCTTTCTTTCGAACATTTGATTATTCGCCCCAATGATGCCTCTAAATGGCTCTTACTCTAAGCGAAGTTAGGTGGGTCCGGGTGCAAGCGGCTACGCCCTTTTGTTTCACGAAAAAGCTATTCGTTGACAGATTTTCGTTGGGGTCGTAATGCCGCAATATGTACTTGTGGTTCTAAATTTCTCATATCGGACCCCTTTCTTTTCCCTTTCGCCGGTGTGAATGTCAATCCTACGGTCTTCAGTCACCCCATGGTACACACACACACACACATTAATGTGTATGTATAATTACAGCGACACTCTCATAAGATTAAACTGCTTGTGTGATCAGGAGAAGTCAGGATTGACACAACCTTATACTAACTAGGCGATATTAGAGAAGCTGTTTGTCAGGAGGTAGAACAAGGACAAGGTAGAGAATCCTGCAAAAGCACTCAGATGCATTCCCAGTACAACGACACAATTGACAGTTGAAGCGTTTATAATTTTCAGACATCTAGGAAGACCCATGATCAAGCCAAAGCACACAACACCATAGAAACATTGAAACAAACATATATGCAACGGAAAGCGGAAAGCAGTAAAAAACATAATAAGTGATCCTATTAAACAGAATGGTAAAGAAACAAAGCAATAGAGAATATCAAGTGTGAACCCAAGACTGCAAATTTGGAACATGAATATCATCAACTAAAAATCAAGAAACAATAACAATCATTTATAACACAAAAGTAAATAAAAAGCAATAGAGAAAGAGAGAGGTTACCAAAAACCCCAATAAGGCAGAGGGACAAGGCGTCCAGCAAGGCGGTAAACTCCTCTCCACAATTTGGTCCGGCTTCGACCTTTTTAAATTGAATTTGCTGTGAATTTCCTTGCCGAATTCTGTAAAGCGTGCAGCTACAATGGAAATTTCAAGAAAATTCAGTATCAAATAACATAATTGAATGGAAAATTCGAGAATCCAATTGAATGCTATATAATTGCAAGAAAGAAAAAAGGACAATCATTCGAGACAAACGTGAAGACATGTATTCAGATTTCCTGAAATTCGTTGCCAGATTGATCAATCTCGCGAAGTTTCTTGCTAAAAGACTGATAGGAGGTTGAATTAATTGGAAGAATCGAAAAACTGGAAAAAAAATAAGAAAAATACGACATGAAGCATACCTTTGCTAGGCGAACGAACTGAAGAGGGAAATTGTGATGGGTTTGAGACTTAGATTGAATTGAAGTGAATTAGGGTTTGATTGATGAAAGATGGAGTGAATCGTGTACTGGGAAGTTAGAGTGAGAGGCGCGGGTTTCGTTTTGTTTTAAGTTGCTCCAAAATATTAGGCGCGATATCCCAATTCCCAGGCCAGTAGGATTATTAAGCTCTTATGAGATGTGTTAAATAACACGAGCACTTCACGTGTCCTGGGCAACGCGTAAAAGCGACCTACAAAACGAGCGACGCTTTTAAGCGTCGAGAAAAGGCGGGAATATATAATCTGCCTAACGCCTATACCTAGGCGTCGAGGAAAGAGCGTCTCCAATGTATGGCTTTTGTAGTAGTGTTGACAGGAATTTTATTGCTTGAAGATGATTTCGCAGACATTTTTCTTCAATTTCTGAAAAAAATTTAGAGTTTTTTGGCCTAAAATTCATAAACTGGTTCCTATTAACAATCGAAATTATTTTAATAGGTCCTTTTAGACAAAAAAAATTTAATTAGGTCCTTTCCAACAAAATTTGTATTTTATTAGGTCAATTCTGACAAAAAACCCTACAATAAAAGATTTTTTGTTCATGAAATAGATGAAACAAAATGTATGTAATTAAAAGTTGGGTCAACTTACAACAAAATACGTATTGTCATATGATTCAATAGATTGAAATAGAGAGAATATTCACTTGAATCATATGAAAAATAATGTGTGTAACTAAAAGTCGGGTCAACTTAATTTTTTTACTTTTTAAGTGAAGAGAGAGAATATGTGTTTATTACTTCCTCCGTTTTAGAAAAATTGCGGCGCTTAATTCCCATTTAAGGAAATGTCACAATAAGTACTACCAAGCTAAATTATAATGAAAAGTTATTATGTTTTCTTTTATTACAAAATTGTCATTTCTAATTTCAAACAATCTAATTAACCATTTACCCTACTAGCCTAATCCTCGATACTAATCTAATTCCATCCCCCCTCTCTCCTCAACCCACCCCCATAACATCCCCTCTCTCTTTATTCTTAATCGTCCTCTGGACAAAACCACCACCTACCCCACAGCTCACTCACCATCTAAAACCACACTCTTTCTCCTAAACCCTTCGCCATCCCCCCCTCCCCCTCCCCCTCCCTTCCCCCATCACTCTCGGATTTCAATCACAACCCCGGGTGAGCCACCACTAAACTCACCGAAGAACACCACTGTCCTCTGCACTAAACCCACTTGCGATTTCCCCAAATTATCCCCAAAATAATCGCACTACAAGAAAAGGCGATATCAACGACGGCTAAAGGCCGTCGGTGATAAGTCAAAACCGTCGATGTCCATGCAACGACGGCCAACCGGTAAAAGCGGACGTTGTAACGGTGGTCGCCGATTTTGGAATCAACGACCGCGCGGCCGTCGGTGATAATATCACCGACGGTTTCCTTACATGTCGCCGATCGTTTCGTAAACCGACGCTTGATTATATTTCACCTACCGTTTTAAGTCAGTCGCTGAAACAACGACGGTTGAAACGATCGTTAACGCAACGACGTTCCAAAAACAATCGTTGAATCAACGTCGGTTTAAAGCGGTCGCTAATATTCTAAAGCCGTCGTTGCCCGGATCATTCTTGGCGAAGATTACTTTCCTTTACGGCGACGTGTAGCCGCGTCGTTGTTGCAATGTTTAGCCGTCGTTGTTTTTTAAATTTACATTAATATAAACAATAATGTTCCAAATTATAATTAAACCCGTACCCTGCACGATCGCACCTAAATATACTACACTAAACCCTGTTCCTCCATCGCCTCCATCGCATTCAATATTTTCAACTACAAAAATATGCAATTTTAATATATATTACAATTTGCGTAGATACTTATATAATTACATGAAATAGATTAAAATTATGTACACAAAATATATCCCTTGTCGGGAAATAAAGTAGAAGTCGGGTTCTACAAAAATATATATCGACAAATCTAGAAACTTATAAGCTAGATGCCGATAAATATAGACACTAAATGTCTATAGTTAGACAAACCACCTAGAATAAATATATGTACGCAAAATAGATCCCGGTGTCGGGAAATAAAGTTGAAGTCGGGTTCCAAAAAAATATACCGACACATCTAGAAACAAAGCTAGATGCTTGATAAATATAGACACTAAATGCATATAGTTAGACTAACTATATAGAAACTAAAAGTTAGTTATCTAGTTGCCAAAACCAAACAAACTACACATCACGAGGTGGCTCAGCAGCACTACCGCCACCACCAAACCCCGGGTCATCTTCCTGTCCGCGGTGTGGAGGGGGGCCTGTGTTGCAACTCCGAGAACATGTAGCCGAATCCGGACATGTTCCTCATCATTTCCCTGGGGAAGGCCCGGTTTGACTCTTCCATCCGTGCTTTGCGACCCTTGCCTCCACCTCTTCCATCGGTGCATGTACACATCCAAGTTTCCCTTCGGATTTTTAGGACCGGGAACGAGCTACGAAAGGAACATGAAGGGTTTTTCATGCACATCGATGGCGGCAAGTTGTACGGGGTTAAGATGACCGGCCAACATGAATATTGACCCCCAAACTTTCCATGTGGACCAAACCCATCGGTACACAAACCGAGTCGAACATTCCTAGGCTCAGATGCAAATTTGCCAAAGGATCTATCCAAATGCTTCCAAGCTTCACTGTAACTAGGGTGAGCCATTATGTCTTCGACTCTTAGATTTTTGGCATGCCATACCATTTCTTCAGCAACGTTCTTTGTTGCATACAACCTCTGCAATCTCGGTGTGATTGGAAAATAAATAAGAACTTTCATTGGAACTAAAGACCCCTTAGAAGTCCTCTTGTATATGTCGCTATCGCACACTCTACATCTGTCCAAGTGTGCAGCAGTTCTCCAAAATAACATACAACCTTTGGGGCACGCATGAATCTTCTCGTGGGGAAGCTCTAATCCCTCCAAGATCTTCTTCGTATCGTAAAATGTGTTACTCATGTTGTTGTTGTTAGGTATTGCTTCTTTCATTAATGAAGCAAAAGCATCAACACACCTATGTGGCAAATTGTACTCACACTTCAAAGATACTATTCTAGATGCCATTTCCAACACAGACATGGAGCTCCCTTCGTACAACGGTTCCTCAAAAGCCTTTAATAGGTCAAGAAACACCTTTGCTTGAGGATTAGGCTCCTCATCCATTCCACTAGGCTCTTCAACAGTGGACGGTTCCGGGTTATTCCCAAGAGCATCGAAAACCATATCACGGTATGGATTAGATAGCTCTTGTGCGGATTGAGGAAACTCATCACCATGAGAATACCAACCGTAGTAATCAGGTATAAATCCTTTGCTATACAAATGCACTTTAATCGTGTCTGCGTCATGCATACCTCTGTTCTTGCATTTCGGACACGGGCATCTAACTTCATCCTTACCTGGGTTTTCGGGATTTGCTTTGCAAAAGTCAATGAATTCATCAACCCCCCTCAAGAACTCGGGCCTCAAGTTACGCCCATTGTCATATCTATCATACATCCACCAACGCTCCTTCCATTTCATGGTGACCAATTCTACAATTCTAAACCATTTCAATCACAATACTCATTAACAACCAACATACGTACAATTAAAACATTTGTGTGAAATGCATATAGGGCCTAAAATGATCTCCAAAGGTCCTTATCACTCCAACCTAACCCATTCTTCGACGTCTAACCCCACTAGTGAATGTATGCCAACTATTCGCTTCTACGTAAAATCCGGCAGCATTTCCCATGAGTTCTCCAAGTACACAATGTGAGCTTCGTAAAAGCTTACATATGTACCCAGAGAACAACATAGAGAAACAACATCACCGGAAATTACATAGAATTGAAAAAATAGGCATACATTCACCATCTAAGTGAGGTCAAACGTCCAAGAACAATCCCAATCAGGGACTATTCAAGATATACTCCTAATGAGTATACCTTGAACGGGTATCTAGGCACATGATGATGCAAATATATTTATTTAAACACTTAAATTAAATTTATAACATTATCAAAACTATTTCCACGAAAACAAATATGTCAAAAACAATATAAACATTTTAAATAGTGTAAACTAAATAAAGGAATGTGCAATAAATTAATTATTGTGATAATTATATAGTTTTTAACTTTTATAACCTTTAATAAACGAACCATTATATAAACTATTTTGATAATTATATAGTAACTTAAACTTATCCAATTAAAGTAACTTAAACTTCAAAGTAATATAAACTAATAAATTATATAGTTTTTAACATTCTCTAAACAAAAAGTTTTTTTAATACATTACATTTCATGATGAAAAACATACACAAAAATTAAAATGTAGAATTTACATGAACAAAAACAATATAAAATACCCTATATTCAATACTAAAAATATATTCATAAAAAAAATACTAAAAATATAAATTGAAGACAAAATATGGTCAAAATTGCTACTAACCTTACAATTAAGCCAAAGAGAAACACCAAAATGCTACGTAATCCTACATCATGTAGAAAATCAATAATTAAACTGTAACCTTTAAGCATTTAGCAAAATTTATACATAAAATTAAGCAATTAACCATATAAACTAAATTTACTATTAAATTAAAGAATTTAAAAATTAAAGAGTACCTACGGGCGGGGGTCCCAAGACAGAGCGGACGGCGATCGGGCCGTGGTGTTTGGCGACCTACATTGACAAAGTCGGGGGAGGAGAAAAATTTAGAGTGAGTGGCAAAAATTCCAAAAAAAATTATTAAATAGGCACGATTTGGGTATTACCACGCGGCGAGAGGAGAAAGATTTGGAGTGAGACACGATTTTCCGCGGCCTACGGTGGTTTTGGCCACCTATATCCCAAAAACCCAACTTTTAGGGTTTGGTTTCATGAGTAAAAAAAAAGAAAAGAAATCGAAGCTCACCGGCGCGAAAAGAGACGGCGAGGCAGCAAAGCTACGGCCGCCGCTCGTTGTGTTGGAGGAAGGTGGTTTCACCGTTCGTCGGCTTCTTCAATTCGCCCTAAGGTAAACCCAACTTCTCTCTTTTAATTTGTTGAAATAAACCCGAATGGAAGAGGCAATTTCATTTTAACTCCCCTTCGAAATCAGCGAGCATTTAAGACTGTCGCCTAAGGTAAAAAAAATTCAGATTTACATTACGCAGATCAACGACGGCTTTAAACCGTCGCTGTTATTCACCGACGGTTTATGCGTCGTTGTGTACTTTAAAAACAGTCGGTCGCCACCGACGGCTCAAAGATGTCGTTGTATGTACTAATAACGACCGTTTTCCCTCACCGTCGCCGTGAAGCGGGCGTTGTTTTAGCTTTTTCTTGTAGTGCCGTTCGTTCTTAGACACTGAAATCCCCCAACCCACTGAATTTGCCAAATTGACGTACCCATTTAAGATCCAACAAGATGATTTTTTCACCATATTTTTTCATTTCTATAGATCTATAAATTGCTTTGCCGACTCGAAGCCTCACCGGAGTTCTTATTGTTAGTAACCACGAGCTGCTATGGTTTGTTCTCGTGGTCAACTGCCAGAATTTTACAAGGAGCGCCCGCTCCTCCCCTGTTTGCTCTTTTCTCCTTAAAAGTTCACACTAAACAATAGCGTTAGTAATCAAAGGGGAAGGGGGAAAAGCTATTGAATCCTACATATCTAACATGCATCGCTAGAAGATGAAAATGAGGAAATTAGAGGGAGAAAATGCATTTAAATTCAAGATTATCGTGCAAAACTTTATCAAAATATGCATATGATTGAGACTAAATTCTCACTCATTAAAATTCCCCCAAGCTTGCCAATTGCTTGTCCTCAAGCAACCAACTAGAGAAGGGAAACATGCAAAAGAAAGTAAGAGATACACTATAGAAAGTTATCGAAAACTAAAGCACTTTTCACGGTTTGCCCAAGTCGAGTAATGAAGGAGTGGTTCACAATCAAAGAATAAAGAGCAATTTTTCAAGACAAATTCTTTTCAAATGTGTTCATAGGTTAGGGCGGAGAAAAAGACTAAACAAGATTGCAATTAGGACACTATCTTAGGCTTTTTACTAGCTCATTAGAGACACTTCTAGCTATTCTAAAGACAATGGCTCTTCGAAAGGTATAGAAGTACAAATGCTAGTCCACTTTCCTTAAACACACAATTAGGCCTTAACTCCACTCTACTTGAAACCGTGGTGAAAGTAACACTAAGTGTGGGAGGCATCCACAAATTGACCTCTTTTATTGAACTTTTCAATTCTCTTTGTGCTTTTCATTTTTCACTTTTTTTTTCTTTTCACGCCTTTTTGACTGTTTTTGGCTTTTTCTTTTTGTTCCCTTATTATGGGACTTCATTACACAAAGATGAGATTAACTTGCATAGAAGATTACAAGCACTTGTGGCTTTTGTGCCACTTATTACACATAACGAAAAATAAAACCTAAGTTTCTTGTAGAGTTTTATTTTGGGACACATGGAGTACATCTAAGGATACACGGGACCGCAATGTATAAGCAAAAATACCCAAGCATGAGCAACTTAGTCAAAATTCAAGACTAGATGAGCAATTGAGCATTCATTAGCTTCATTTAGCATACTCTAATGCAATCAAGATTAGGCAATTCCTAGATGACTTAACCCATGCCCACATTCTTCCAGGATGAACCTCTATCCATGTACTCTAGATTTAAAGAGAGGAAGCCACATAACTCATTCTCAAACGTCATTCATGGGCAAGCAAACCACTTTTTAGTGCTTTTACTAAAACAAAATCTAACACTTTTTTTTTTATATGCAAATGCTCTACATACAACTAGTCTATGAAAACAATTAAACTATTTACAAGATAGAAGTGAGAGAAGCTCACCATGAAGGATTGTTGTTGAATCATCATTAGAAGGATCAAAGAGACAAGAAATTGTTAGTTTGAAAAAAGCAAGTACTTATCATCATTAACAATCCATTGTCTCTTGATGGAACAACTTTAATACAAACCAAGATGCATAAATCACCCGCATCACCACCATCAATCTTCCTATTTCCTCAACAAGACTACCCCTTCAAAGCTTGACTACCCCAAACTATTCACCACCACCCCTCATGCATACAAAGCCCTTAATTCAAGTAAAAATCAATACACCCGCCGAAGCTTAGCATATGCACTAGTCCCTAGTGCATAAAACATGAACAAACAATGAGGGAAAGGGGGGAAGGGCGAGGACTAGACCCGCGGTCTAGTCCATCCGTGGGCGAGGATCGCCATAGTTGCCATAGGGAGGCATCGGATGAGGGTCCCAACCACCGAAGTATCCCGGGGGGTACCCATAATAAGGGGGTGGGGGAATACCACTACTACTACTACCATCACCGTTATCGGGGTGGCACAAAAGGATAGTTGGGATCACCAACCGGGTTTGTGCCACCGGATTCCCTATAATCATAAGATGGATCACGATGGGGGTGGTAGGGGTAAGTTGGTTGGTTGTTTTATGCCAACCGGAACCGGTCCATGTTGAGGGGGCCAATGGGGTAGTTCATATATGGTGCAAAATCACCTCTTTCTACATGGTAGTTGTAGATTTGGTTGGTTTGCACCATCATGCCATCATAATCACTCTGCATGCCCTCCATCATAGAAAACATACGATTTTGAGTGAGGGAGAGGGAGGCGATGACATTCTCGAGATCAAAGGAGGAAGAGGAGGAAGATGGAGGTTGCCTACTAGAGCGACCTTGGGGAGGGGGAACAACATGCTCGGCACGGGGATTGGGATCATCCTCTTCGGGCTCACTATCGACATCCCAAACATTACCCGCTTCCTAGGTCAATCCTAGTAGCCTCGGGGTTAGGGAGGAAACAATGGTGGTGACCCTTAACAAGCCAACTCCAACGCCGGGTCATGGGTAGGGCGGATCCATTGCATCCGCCGCAAGGCATCAAGGTCAAGGAAAGGGTTATTATCTATGGCCTTGAGTTGCTTTAGGTGCTCCCCAAACCCCTTGTTGATGGCTATCAAAGAAATCATGCCACCAATATTTATATCCCCCTATAGAGTTCACCTTTTTAATCTCGACGCACCATTCTAGGAAGTTAAAGCCCGAGTTGAGCATTCCCTCTAAACGGTCCGGGTCTCGGTGGCCATGTAGAGGACAACAAGGTCTTCCTTGGTCATCTTACTAAGCTCTTGCTTAGTATAGACGCACCCAACGAGAAGTCGATGGGTGTACCGAAGGATGGAGGAAACAATGGCCGAAGAGGAGACGGACCGAGATTGGAAATTGGATAATCGAGAGATGAGCCTCCAAAAGGCTTCTTGGTTGTAATTGGGGAAGTTTTGGAGGTGAGGATGGTAAATCCTCGCCTCCGGAGGCCAACCAAATATCACATTCAATTCCGCTAGGTTCATATGAAATTTTATGTTAAATAGTTGGAAAGAAATATCGAACTCTTCCTCCCCATTTAGAGTTCGCTCAAGGGAGGCGAGGAACTCAAGGGTGACCCTCTCATAAGTCAAGGCATGTAAAGACGAAAAGCGGTCCCAACCTAGGTCCGTTAGGCAAGCGAGAACATCTTGGCGAATGCCAAGTGCGTCGAGGGTAGGGCCGTGGTAGAATTTGGTTGGGATTATTTTTCGATGCTTAAGAACATCATAGGCCTTTTTGTGATTGGAGTCGGGGTTAAACCGAAGGTTAGGAATGTGAATTTGGTCATGTGGGGAAGGATTGGCATTTGTAAGGTTCTTGTTTTTCTTGGTGCGTGAAGTCATGTTGTGGAGTTTAAAGAGGAAGCTCAACCACTATGCACACACTTAAACAATCAACAAGTTGGCAATACAATCCCAAAAGGCAACAAATCCACAACCAATAAATCCTCCAACAAAATTTCACTAATTCAATGATCCTAGGGGGGTCCCAAAATGCTTCTATCACAATAATTCCAACAATCACAGTCACAATCACAAGAAAAAAACTACACAAAAAACACTAAAAAGAAAAATAAAACCACAAAAACACACAAATCACAAAGATCACAAATTACAAAAACTTAAGAAATGAACAAAAACTATCTAAAAATCCAGCTAATCCCACAATCACAAGCAAGAAAAAAAAAACTAACTAAGTAGAAGGATAAAGAAAAATAAAATAAAAACAAATAAAATAAATAAAAAAAACGAAAATTCGAAAAATAGAAAAAGATGAACTTACTTGAATGTAGTAGGCAAACGTTCTTCAAATCTTGAGATGAGCCCAATTTACTCAAGTAAACCCAAGTTCCAAATGAGAGAGGAGGAGATTTTGTGAGTAAAGTTAGATTTTCGTGAGAATAAAGGAAGTAGAAGATGATTATGAAGGAAAGAGAGGGAGAAAAATGGAGTTCGTGGTGGTGTTAATGGAGTTTGTGAGAGATGAGAAGGTAGGAAGAAGGAGAGAGAAGAGGGGAAAATGTTAGGGTTTGAAATTGTGAGAAATAAAGAAGTGAGATGAGAGGGCCGAAAAATTAGAAAAAGGGCGGAAAAACCTGAGGAGCGCCCGCTCCGTGTAAAACAGGAGCGCCCGCTCCTTTCTGTCTGCGGGCGAGGAGCGCCCGCTCCTCGATCGCTCCTTGGGCGCTCCTTCTCACTGCCCGCCTTTCGCTTTCTTTTTTTTTTTGGTCGCAAAATTTGTAAGTAGCGCCCGCTCCGTGTGAAACAGGAGCGCCCGCGCCTTTTGGAGCTCGCGCTCCTTGGGAGCTCATCAGTCGCTCACCCCTTCTGTCTACCTTCTGCTTTTCAGGAACTGAAGGGATGTTGCATGGAGCGCCCGCTCCCTTCTGCCGAGGAGCGCCCGCTCCCTTCTGCCGAGAAGCGCCCGCTCCCTTCTGCCGAGGAGCGCCCGCTCCTCTGTTGATTTCTACCAAATGTTTTGCAATTTTCTGTTTTTCTTTCTTTTCTTTTTTTTCTTTTCTTTTTTTTTGTTTTTTTAAGTAAAAAGTAAAAAAAACATGAACACAAAAAGGTTAGTGCATAAAAAGCAAATAAGCACTTGAAGAAAAATGAAATAAAGAGTGAAAGGAAGAAGGAAAAGAGATCGGGTTGCCTCCCGCAAGCGCTTTGTTTTGAGTCATTAGCTTGACTTTACCTCTCAAATTAAGTTGGTGTAGGGGAGGTGAACTCCTTGAGTTCGAGGGATAGGACTTTGCCAAGGGTGTCTCCCTCATAGTAGATCTTGAGACGTTGGCCATTCACCTTGAAAGATTCCAAGTCCTTGCTACAAAGCTCTACCGCACCATGCGGAAAAATCTTTTTCACCTCAAAAGGGCCACTCCATCTAGATTTGAGTTTACCCGGAAAAAGCTTCAATCTTGAATTATAGAGTAGTACCTTGTCACCTTCATGAAATTCCTTCTTGTTGATGTGTTTTTCATGCCACTCCTTAGTTCTTTCCTTGTAGACACTAGCGCAATCATAAGCATCCATCCTTAGCTCTTCTAGCTCATGCAATTCCAATAGGCGTTTCTCACCCGCACTAGTCAAGTCAAAATTGAGAGTCTTGATTGCCCATAGCGCCCCTATGCTCCATCTCAACCGGCAAGTGGCAAGACTTGCCATATACCAATTTGTAGGGAGTGGTGCCTATAGGAGTTTTGAAAGCCGTCCCCATAGGCCCACAAGGCATCATCCATCTTAAGGGACCAATCTTTCCTATGCCTCTCCACGGTTTTCTCAAGGATGAGCTTCAATTCGCGGTTAGGAAATCTCCGCTTGACCACTAGTTTGGGGATGATAGGACAAACCCACCTTGTGGTGTACCCCATACTTAGCCAAAAGTGCACGAAAAGACTTTTTTCGCAAAGTGAGAGCCACCATCACTAATTATGGCCCTAGGGACTCCAAACCGAGGGAGAATAGTCTTCTTAAACAACTTCATCACCACCTTCGCATCATTGGGTGGGGGAGGCTATGACTTCAATCCATTTGGACACGTAGTCAACCGCCACCAAGATGTATTTGTTGCCACATGATGAAGGAAATGGCCCCATAAAGTCTATGGCCCAAACATCAAAGACTTCTAACTCAAGGATGGGGTTTTGAGGCATTTCATCTCTTCGTGAAATATTTCCTGCGTTGACACCTATCACAAGTCTTAACATGGACCCACGCATCCTTGAATAAAGTAGGCCAAAAGAGTCCACTTTGTAATACCTTAGCTACCGTCTTGTTAGCACTCATGTGACCTCCACATGGTGAGGAGTGACACATTTCAAGGACACTAGACACTTCCTCATCCGAAGACACATCTTCGGAGGAGGCCATCCACTCCTCTTTTGTACAAGATGGGCTCATCCCATATGTATCTCTTAGCATCATGCTTCAATTTCCTTCTTTGTTGAGTTGTGGAATCCGGAGGAAAGACGCTACAAGCAAGGTAGTTCACAAGATCGGCATACCAATGAAGCTTCTTACTCTCAACGGAAAACAATTGATCATCCGGAAATGAATCATCAATAGGAGGGTCAAAAACATTTCCTCACCCTTGTCAACTCGAAGTCTTGACAAATGATCGGCCACTAAGTTCTCGGCCCCTTTCTTATCCCGGATTTCCAAATCAAACTCTTGTAAAAGTAGTATCCAACTGATAAGGCGAGGCTTGGCTTCCTTCTTGGCAAGAAGGTACTTGAGAGCCGAGTGGTCGGTGTAAACCACTACTTTTGAGCCAAGAAGGTAGGGCCGAAACTTTTCCAATGCATACACTATGGCAAGGAGCTCTTTCTCGGTGGTGGCATAGTTCACTTGTGCCCCATCAAGAGTCTTGCTAGTGTAGTAGATAGCATGAAGAGCCTTGTCATTCCTTTGTCCCAAAACCGCACCTATGGCATAGTCACTCGCATCACACATGATCTCAAATGGCAAATCCCAATTGAGGTTGAATAATAGGAGCCGAGACAAGTGCTTGTTTAATCTTGCAAAAGCTTCAAGACAATCATTAGTAAACAAGAATGGAGCATCCTCGATAAGGAGATGGGTTAGGAGGTTTTGCAATCTTGGAGAAATCCTTGATAAAACGGCGGTAAAAAACCCCGCATGACCAAGGAAACTCCGCACCCCCTTCGACATTTGTGGGAGGGGGAAGTTGCTCGATAACCTCAACCTTCGCCTTGTCAACTTGAATACCCCTTCGAGAGATAACATGACCTAAAAACAACACCATCTTGTACCATAAAATGGCACTTCTCCCAATTTAACACCAAATTAACATCTTCACATCTTTTTAAAACTTGTGCAAGATGAGCCAAACATGAATCATAGTCTTGACCATAAACACTAAAGTCATCCATGAAGACTTCCATTATGTTCTCAAGAAATTCGAAAATATGGCCATCATACACCGTTGAAACGTAGCCGGAGCATTACATAACCCAAACGACATCCTTCGATATGCGAAGGTACCAAAGGGGCATGTGAAAGTAGTTTTCTCTTGGTCTTCCTGGATGGATTGGGATTTGGAAAAATCCGGAATACCCATCAAGGTAGCAAAATAATTTGTGCTTGGCTAAACGTTCCAACATTTGGGATCTATAAAAGGAAGAGGAAAGTGGTCTTTTCGGGTGGCGGTATTTAGTCTTCTATAGTCAATGCACATACGCCACCCTATTACAACTCGGGTTGGAATCAACTCATTGGAATCATTTTTAACAACCGTTGTTCCACCTTTCTTGGGAACTACTTGAACCGGAGAGACCCATTTACTATCCGAAATGGGGTAAATGATCCCCGCATCAAGTAGTTTCATGACCTCTTTCTTCACAACTTCCTTCATATTGGGGTTCAACCTTTGTTGAGCCTCAATAGAAGGCTTCGTGACCTTCCTCAAGAGCAATTCGATGCATGCAAAAATCCGGGCTTATCCCTTTTAGATCATCAATGCTATACCCAATGGATCGCTTGGAGTTCTTAAAACTTGGAGAAGTTTTGAAAGTTGATCATCATTGAGGTTAGCATTAACAATAACCGGACTAGACTCATCCAAGTACACATATTTGAGAGATGGGGGAAGGGGTTTAAGATCAAGTTTTCTCACCTCCTTGGTGGGTTCATCCACCAAGTCTTCACCTTGAATATTCAAACTCTTATGTTCCACTACATCCAAAGCTTCAATCATATGGAGCACATCTTCTTCATCATGGTCTTTGACATTCAACAAAGCAAACTCAAGGAGATCATGAGTATTATGCAAATGCATGTTCCTACTTTCATGAATGACATGCTCAAGTATATCAATTCGCATACAATCATCCATATAAGAAGGACATTTCATAATTTGAGTAAAGCTAAAAGCTACATGTTCATCACCCACCTCAAAAGTTAGCTTACCATTTTTCACATCGATGATGGCCCCCGCCGTAGCAAGAAACGGTCTACCTAAGATTATTGGCACATTAGGGTCTTCATCCATTTCTAAGACAACAAAGTCAACTGGAATGTAAAACTTCCCAACCCTAAGAGGTACATCTTCAAGCTTCCCAAGGGGCATTTTTACCGATCTATCGACCAATTGAAGGGAGATGTGAGTAGGCTTTAGGTCTCCTAGGTTCAATCTCTTGCAAACCGAGTAGGGCATAAGACTCACACTAGCACCTAAATCACACAAAGCTTTGTCAATAACCATGTCTCCCTATGGCACAAGGGATAGAAAAGCTTCCTGGGGTCCTTAAGCAGTGGGTAACTTGTTTTGGATAATTGCACTACAATTTTCCGTGAGGTTAATGGTTTCCACACAATCTAAGGCCCTCTTCTTGCTCAAAACATCTTTCAAAAACTTGGCATAGGTAGGCATTTGCTTAATGGCTTCAGTGAAAGGGATGTTAATGTAGAGCTTCTTTAAAACATCAAGGAACTTGGCAAATTGATCATCAAGCTTTGCACCTAAGAAACCTAGAGGGGAAGGGAAGCTTATGTGTGTAAGGTGGGGGTGCACTCTTGGCTTCCTCATCCTTCCTAAGGTTCTCATCTAGGCTCTTGCCCTTATCAATATCATTGGGGCTTTCATCATCCTCAATATCAATAGCTTCGATACGCTCAAGTTATACGATGTTTTTGTGATATTTGAGGTGCACTTTGCTAAGGGATTTGTTCGTAATTGTTAACGTTCGCATATAAATCAACCTTAGCGGAAGTTCGGGGTTTTGTGAGTTAATGAGTGTTAATGTTCTAGATTCCGAGCTTTTAAGGAGAAACTGAATTAAACGATGTTTAATTGAAGTTATCCTTGAAGTGTTCAAGAAAGTTCAACACCATGGCTTGGTGGCACGAAGCAAGTTATGAGTTGACTGACAATGTGCTACCTAGCATCATCGCATAACCAAGCTCCACCAACTACCGCATGCTTGCCTCGCGAACCATGCCCAACCGAGGCCAAGAAGATCGCCCACGCAAGCATCGGACGCCAGCCATCGCACGCAAGACGCCGCCCATCGCACAAGACGAGAGCCCGCCAAAGATCGCACGCCCGCCCAAAGAAGAGCAGGCTCGCGACTCGCGAGGACCGCCGCGACTCGCGACCCCCGCTTGTCGCACCTCGCGATGTTCTTCGCGGCTCGCGACTCCGCGTGCCCACATTTTGTGCACGGGGAGACAGAGTCCTCGTCGCGACTCGCGATCGCTGTCGCGACTCGCGACGCTTAAGTCGGCTTGGGGCCACAATTTTGTGCGGGGTTTAAATGCTTCCTAAAACCTAATTTTTGAGGAAGAGAAGTACGAAGAGGAGAGCTGAAATGTAGACCTGGAGTGGCAAGCTTAGGGAGAGAGAGAGGATACTCCTCTCCCTCATCCTTCCTTCTTCATGATTCTCTTTTCATCTTTCCTTCTTCGTTCCTCGTTTGTTCTTCATTTCCATTTCTTTGTTTTTCATTTCCTAGTTTTAGTTTTCATTTCTTAGTTTAGTTTTTAGGGTTTTCAATGTTGGATTTGGTTTATGCTATCTGATTGTAGCTTGAACTGTTCTTAAGAAATTAACATGAAGCTTCAACCGTTATTGTGAGATCTTTCCTCTCTTTCTCTTTTCCTTGATTATGGTTCAATTTCTATGCTTGTGATTTATGATTATTGCATAATTATGCTAGGAACGTTACTAGTTTGATTGTGTAATTAATCTAATGCTAGATTTAAGAATAGAATCGGATTGTTTTATTCTTTTATCAATTGGTAGCAAACTAGGGAGTAATTTAGATGCTGATCATCTTGGTTATTTCTTAGGGAAATTGAATCAACTGTTGAATGTTTATCGCGTGTATGACATTAGCGAGTCTATTGGGTTCTCTCGTGGTTTATTGCCGCTATTGGATTGAACTTAGACGCAGATCGGACTAGGTTATCCTTTAGTTAGGGTTTTATAGTCACGCTGATCGTGCTATTCAACTAAGAATAAGGAGAATGCGAGATTCATTCTCGACAATAGATAATTATGGAAATAATTAGAGTGGAGGTTGGAGGATCGATAATGAATTGAAGTGGATGTTAATCGGATTCAAGATCTTTCCATAATTGATTTCTCATTTTGTTTATTTGTTAGTTAGTTGTAGTTTGTTTATAATCTCTTTTGAAACCCCCTTTGTAATTAGGTTTCTCGGTCCTTAGCTTAATCTAGGTTTCGAATCACGCCGAGTACTAAACTCGTCCCGGCTTCCCCTGTGGATACGACCCCCTACTTCCACTATACTACCTTAGTGTAGAAGAGAGTAGGAGAAATTTTATCTTTGGGGTGCGGTGCATACAACGACACATCCGCGCCCCCCCAAATTTTGGCGCCGTTGCCGGGGAAACGGTGTTACTTGTTTGTATTTAGCGTGATTTTTGGATGGTATTGCTTGTGCTCTTTGTTTTTGGTTGGCCACTCTCTTGAGAATGGTTGATTGAAGCTTTTGACGATTTATGGTATGATTTACTCTATATCTTGGTTATTGTCTAGCTTTAAACATTTATAGTAATGGTCATGACTTGGATTAGCTAGGAGTACTACTAGTTGATGTTTGTTGTTGACTTAATGCTAGGTTTTGGATATAATCGATGTTATATGCTCAACCATGATGTAGTAAGCTAGGTACTAACGATGCATTGCAAGAGTTCTTGTTAATCAGTTTTGGGGTACTTGAAGTGGAGATTGACATGGAACCACCATTATCACACATGGAGCACAATCCCAATGATTAAGCTTAAGGTACTCAGTCGAGCTAACGACTTTAACCAACAGCGCTTCTCGGGAGGCAACCCGAGACCCCTTCTTATTTTTCTTTCTTTTCCTTTATTTCTTATCAAATTTCCACCACCACAACAAATTTTCTTCCACCCACCGCCCACCCACTCAAGAGAACCACAACAAATCTTAATCCACTTTGAGCCCAAGTCCACAAAAGAAAACCCGTTGGGAGGAGTTCAATAGCTAGGAGTTGGTAACACTAGAGGAGTGAGATTGTTGTATCTTTTCGATCTCTTGAGCTAGGTGCAAATCTCAAAAATTTAAAACTTTTGAATTTGCCATTTGTTTGAGTGATTTGAGGGAGAGGGTTGTGAGTTGATTTCGGAGATTTGAGATGGTGTTGTTAAGAAATTTGAGTTTGACGGATTGTATGTCATGAGTTTTGAGCATTCGATCTTCGATTTACCCGATTTTCGATTTTCTCCCCCCATTTTTCAGTTTACTTTTTCTACTAATTGTTGACACATTGAGGACAATGTGTAGTTTAAGTAGGGGGGAGGGTATTCTCATTCTCATGTATCTATGTTGTATTTATGTTGTATTTATTTCAATTTGAAATAAAAAAAAAAAAAAAAAATGAAAATGAGAAAAATATTAAAAAAAAAAAAAAAATGAAAATGAATCCCGCTGAGTTGAAAACCCGCAAGGGCGGGCGACTCGGGGCAAAAATGGGGGCCCGGATAGGTTGAAAACCCGAAAGGGCAACCTATGCAAAAAAAGTGGCTTATATTGAGCGGGTAAGATGGTGAGATGAAAAAAAGAAATGTGTGAAGCTAGGATGAAAACCCGAAAGGGCTCCTAGGCAAAATGAGAGATTAAGAGAGAATTATGTATTTTGAAGACTCATTTGCCTGGGAGATTTGTTTTTGGCTTTCACTTTCTTTTGGTTGATTGTTTTTGGGAGTAAGCATGGAATTTATCCCTTTTTGTCTTTGTTCCATGGCTTGCTTATATAGGTTGGTTGTAATAGTAGTAGTAGTTTATCTTTTGAGGTTTTAGGCGAGTTGTCATTTTGGTTGTGTCGTTGGAGTGAGTTTAATTCCTTTGAGATCCTTCCAGGGATTTGAGCTCACATTTTGGTTGTCGTTTGGTGATTATTGTTGTCGCGTCTTTGTATTTTTCGGGTGAGCTCGAATCTAAGTGTGGGGGAATCATCGTCCCTTACGTTTAGGTTTTGAGCGAATGTTGTTAAGATGTGATGATGATGATGTAGTTGGTGGAGAGAGAGGTTGGTGTTGATAACTTGGGTGATGATTTATTGGGTGATTCTCACTTTTGAGTTTACTCGAGGTCGAGTAAAGTTCAAGTGTGGGGGGTATTTGATACGCTCAAGTTATACGATGTTTTTGTGATATTTGAGGTGCACTTTGCTAAGGGATTTGTTCGTAATTGTTAACGTTCGCATATAAATCAACCTTAGCGGAAGTTCGGGGTTTTGTGAGTTAATGAGTGTTAATGTTCTAGATTCCGAGCTTTTAAGGAGAAACGGAATTAAACGATGTTTAATTGAAGTTATCCTTGAGTGTTCAAGAAAGTTCAACACCATGGCTTGGTGGCACGGAAGCAAGTTATGAGTTGACGACAATGTGCTACCTAGCATCATCGCATAACCAAGCTCCACCAACTACCGCATGCTTGCCTCGCGAACCATGCCAGCCCAGCGAGGCCCAGCAGCATCGCCCACGCAAGCATCGGACGCCAGCCATCGCACGCAAGCAAAGACGCCGGCCATCGCACAAAGACGAGAGCCCCGCCGGCATCGCACGCCCGCCGAAGCGGCGAGGCTCGCGACTCGCGAGGACTTGTCGCACCTCGCGACCCCCGCTCCTCGCGACTCGCGATGCCGTCGCGGCTCGCGACCTGCGTGCCGGCCATTTTGTGCGCGGGGAGACGAGTCCTCGTCGCGACTCGCGATCAGTGTCGCGACTCGCGACGCTTAAGTCGGCTTGGGGCCACGATTTTGTGCGGGGTTTAAATGCTTCCTAAAACCTAATTTTTGAGGAAGAGAAGTACGAAGAGGAGAGCTGAAATGTAGACCTTGGAGTGGCAAGCTTGAGGGGAGAGAGAGGATACTCCTCTCCTCATCCTTCCTTCTTCATGATTCTCTTTTCATCTTTCCTTCTTCGTTCCTGTTTGTTCTTCATTTCCATTTCTTTGTTTTTCATTTCCTAGTTTTAGTTTTCATTTCTTAGTTTAGTTTTTAGGGTTTTCAATGTTGGATTTGGTTTATGCTATCGGATTGTAGCTTGAACTGTTCTTGAAGAAATTAACATGAAGCTTCAACCGTTATTGTGAGATCTTTCCTCTCTTTCTCTTTTCCTTGATTATGGTTCAATTTCTATGCTTGTGATTTATGATTATTGCATAATTATGCTAGGAACGTTACTAGTTTGATTGTGTAATTAATCTAATGCTAGATTTAAGAATAGAATCGGATTGTTTTATTCTTTTATCAATTGGTAGCAAACTAGGGAGTAATTTAGATGCTGATCATCTTGGTTATTTCTTAGGGAAATTGAATCAACTGTTGAATGTTTATCGCGTGTATGACATTAGCAGGTCTATTGGTTCTCTGTGTTTATTGCTGCTATTGGATTGAACTTAGACGCAGATCGGACTAGGTTATCCTTTAGTTAGGGTTTTATAGTCACGCTGATCGTGCTATTCAACTAAGAATAAGGAGAATGCGAGATTAATTCTCGACAATAGATAATTATGGAAATAATTAGAGTGGAGGTTCGAGGATCGATAATGAATTGAAGTGGATGTTAATCGGATTCAAGATCTTTCCATAATTGATTTCTCATTTTGTTTATTTGTTAGTTAGTTGTAGTTTGTTTATAATCTCTTTTGAAACCCCCCTTTGTAATTAGGTTTCTCGGTCCTTAGCTTAATCTAGGTTTCGAATCACGCTGAGTACTAAACTCGTCCCTGTTTCCCTGTGGATACGACCCCTACTTCCACTATACTACCTTAGTGTAGAAGAGAGTAGGAGAAATTTTATCTTTGGCCGGGTGCGGTGCATACAACGACACATCCGCGCCCCCGCCCAAATTTTGGCGCCGTTGCCGGGGAAACGGTGTTACTTGTTTGTATTTAGCGTGATTTTTGGATGGTATTGCTTGTGCTCTTTGTTTTTGGTTGGCCACTCTCTTGAGAATGGTTGATTGAAGCTTTTGACGGTTTATGGTATGATTTACTCTATATCTTGGTTATTGTCTAGCTTTAAACATTTATAGTAATGGTCATGACTTGGATTAGCTAGGAGTACTACTAGTTGATGTTTGTTGTTGACTTAATGCTAGGTTTTGGATATAATCTGATGTTATATGCTCAACCATGATGTAGTAAGCTAGGTACTAACGATGCATTGCAAGAGTTCTTGTTAATCAGTTTTGCAGGTACTTGAAGTGGAGATTGACATGGAACCACCATTATCACACATGGAGCACAATCCCAATGATTAAGCTTAAGGTACTAAGTCGAGCTAACGACTTTAACCAACAGCGCTTCTCGGGAGGCAACCCGAGACCCCTTCTTATTTTCTTTCTTTTCCTTTATTTCTTATCAAATTTCCACCACCACAACAAATTTTCTTCCACCCACCGCCCACCCACTCAAGAGAACCACAACAAATCTTAATCCACTTTGAGCCCAAGTCCACAAAAGAAAACCCGTTGGGAGGAGTTCAATAGCTAGGAGTTGGTAACACTAGAGGAGTGAGATTGTTGTATCTTTTCGATCTCTTGAGCTAGGTGCAAATCTCAAAAATTTAAAACTTTTGAATTTGCCATTTGTTTGAGTGATTTGAGGGAGAGGGTTGTGAGTTGATTTCGGAGATTTGAGATGGTGTTGTTAAGAAATTTGAGTTTGACGGATTGTATGTCATGAGTTTTGCGCATTCGATCTTCGATATACCCGATTTTCGATTTTCTCCCCCCATTTTTCAGTTTACTTTTTCTACTAATTGTCGACACATTGAGGACAATGTGTAGTTTAAGTAGGGGGGAGGGTATTCTCATTCTCATGTATCTATGTTGTATTTATGTTGTATTTATTTCAATTTGAAATAAAAAAAAAAATGAAAAAAAAAATGAAAATGAGAAAAATATCAAAAAAAAAAAAACAATGAAAATGAATCCCGCTGAGTTGAAAACCCGCAAGGGCGGGCGACTCGGGCAAAAATGGGGGCCCGGATAGGTTGAAAACCCGAAAGGGCAACCTATGCAAAAAAGTGGCTTATATTGAGCGGGTAAGATGGTGAGATGAAAAAAAGAAATGTGTGAAGCTAGGATGAAAACCCGAAAGGGCTCCTAGGCAAAATGAGAGATTAAGAGAGAATTATGTATTTTGAAGACTCATTTGCCGGAGATTTGTTTTGGCTTTCACTTTCTTTTGGTTGATTGTTTTTGGGAGTAAGCATGGAATTTATCCCTTTTTGTCTTTGTTCCATGGCTTGCTTATATAGGTTGGTTGTAATAGTAGTAGTAGTTTATCTTTTGAGGTTTTAGGCGAGTTGTCATTTTGGTTGTGGCGTTGGAGTGAGTTTAATTCCTTTGAGATCCTTCAGGATTTGAGCTCACATTTTGGTTGTCGTTTGGTGATTATTGTTGTCGCGTCTTTGTATTTTTCAGGTGAGCTCGAATCTAAGTGTGGGGGAATCATCGTCCCTTACGTTTAGGTTTTGAGCGAATGTTGTTAAGATGTGATGATGATGATGTAGTTGGTGGAGAGAGAGGTTGGTGTTGATAACTTGGGTGATGATTTATTGGGTGATTCTCACTTTTGAGTTTACTCGAGGTCGAGTAAAGTTCAAGTGTGGGGGTATTTGATACGCTCAAGTTATACGATGTTTTTGTGATATTTGAGGTGCACTTTGCTAAGGGATTTGTTCGTAATTGTTAACGTTCGCATATAAATCAACCTTAGCGGAAGTTCGGGTTTTGTGAGTTAATGAGTGTTAATGTTCTAGATTCCGAGCTTTTAAGGAGAAACGGAATTAAACGATGTTTAATTGAAGTTATCCTTGAGTGTTCAAGAAAGTTCAACACCATGGCTTGGTGGCACGGAAGCAAGTTATGAGTTGACGACAATGTGCTACCTAGCATCATCGCATAACCAAGCTCCACCAACTACCGCATGCTTGCCTCGCGAACCATGCCGGCCCGCCGAGGCCCAAAGAAGATCGCCCACGCAGCATCGGACGCCGGCCATCGCACGCAAGCAAAGACGCCGCCATCGCACAGACGAGAGCCCGCCCGAGATCGCACGCCCGCCCAAGCGGCAGAAGGCTCGCGACTCGCGAGGACTGTCGCACCTCGCGACCCCCTCCCCTCGCGACTCGCGATGCACTGTCGCGGCTCGCGACTGCGTGCCAGCCCATTTTGTGCGCGGGGAGACAGAGTCCTCGTCGCGACTCGCGATCAGTGTCGCGACTCGCGACGCTTAAGTCGGCTTGGGGCCACGATTTTGTGCGGGGTTTAAATGCTTCCTAAAACCTAATTTTTGAGGAAGAGAAGTACGAAGAGGAGAGCTGAAATGTAGACCTTGGAGTGGCAAGCTTGAGGGGAGAGAGAGGATACTCCTCTCCTCATCCTTCCTTCTTCATGATTCTCTTTTCATCTTTCCTTCTTCGTTCCTATTTGTTCTTCATTTCCATTTCTTTGTTTTTCATTTCCTAGTTTTAGTTTTCATTTCTTAGTTTAGTTTTTAGGGTTTTCAATGTTGGATTTGGTTTATGCTATCGGATTGTAGCTTGAACTGTTCTTGAAGAAATTAACATGAAGCTTCAACTGTTATTGTGAGATCTTTCCTCTCTTTCTCTTTTCCTTGATTATGGTTCAATTTCTATGCTTGTGATTTATGATTATTGCATAATTATGCTAGGAACGTTACTAGTTTGATTGTGTAATTAATCTAATGCTAGATTTAAGAATAGAATCAGATTGTTTTATTCTTTTATCAATTGGTGGCAAACTAGGGAGTAATTTAGATGCTGATCATCTTGGTTATTTCTTAGGGAAATTGAATCAACTGTTGAATGTTTATCGCGTGTATGACATTAGCAGGTCTATTGGTTCTCTGTGTTTATTGCTGCTATTAGATTGAACTTAGACGCAGATCGGACTAGGTTATCCTTTAGTTAGGGTTTTATAGTCACGCTGATCGTGCTATTCAACTAAGAATAAGGAGAATGCGAGATTAATTCTCGACAATAGATAATTATGGAAATAATTAGAGTGGAGGTTCGAGGATCGATAATGAATTGAAGTGGATGTTAATCGGATTATTCAAGATCTTTCCATAATTGATTTCTCATTTTGTTTATTTGTTAGTTAGTTGTAGTTTGTTTATAATCTCTTTTGAAACCCCCCTTTGTAATTAGGTTTCTCGGTCCTTAGCTTAATCTAGGTTTCGAATCACGCTGAGTACTAAACTCGTCCCTGTTTCCCTGTGGATACGACCCCTACTTCCACTATACTACCTTAGTGTAGAAGAGAGTAGGAGAAATTTTATCTTTGGCCGGGTGCGGTGCATACAACGACACATCCGCGCCCGCCCACTTTCTCATTATTACTTTCAACTTCTTTTGCTTTCTCAACTCTTGTATCCACTACCTCCCCAAGTTGTTTTCCACTCCTAGTAACTATGGCATGACATTGGTCTTTAGGTGGCACTCCTTGGCTAGGCAAAGATCGGGGATTTCTAGGAGAAGAAGTAGCTAATTGGGCAACTTGGGTCTCTAACATCTTGTTATGAGTGCTAAGGGAATCCACCTTTTGTGACAATTGAGCTACTTGAGATTCAAACATAACCTTTTGTTGTCTCATTGCCTCACCTTGTTGGGCCATGAAGGTTTCCATCATCATTTCCATGTTAGACTTTTGAGGAGTGGTTTGTTTGGGTTCAAAACCGGGGGGTGGATTGAAGGGAGTTCTATTACTTTGGTAGTTACCCGGGGGTCTTTGGTTATGCATGTGGGAAGGGGCTTAGGCTTGGTTTTTGTAGTAATTGTTGCTAGGTCCTTGCCCTTGGTTTCCCCGATAACTAAGATTAGGGTGATCCTTCCAACCCGGGTTAAAAGTATTAGAGTATGGATCCCTTCTAGGATTGGAGTAGTTTTGAAAAGCATTCATTTGTTCCATTTGAGGGGGAGGAGGAGATGAAGGTTCAATCAAATAACATTGATTAACATAATGCTCATACGAACCACACAAATCACAAACATAATACCATAGGCATAGAATTAACATGGGAGACATTATGAGCATGCATGGATGCATTAGGAGATTTGGGAGGGGGAAGAGATGTAGAAGAAGAAAAAGAAAGCATATTTGACCTTTATAATTGAGTTACCAAGGCATCAAGTTTTGTAGAGAGCATGTTGATGGGCTTCACATCGTATCTTCCACCTCTCCTTTCATTGCGATCATGCCCCCAATCCGAATCATTTTGCACCACATCATCGATAATATCGGATATACCCGCTAGAGGCTTCTTCATGATTGGACCACCGGCACCCGCATCAAGACTTGTCTTAGAGGCTTTTGTGAGACCATGGTAAAAGCAATGAAGTGTAAGACCTTCATTCAAACCATGATGAGGGCATATCCTCAATAGCTCTTTAAACCTCTCCCAAGCTTCTTGCAATGTTTCATCACTCTCTTGCTTGAATGTCATGATTTGAGAGCGCATATCGGCGGTCTTATCCCGGAGGAAAGTACTTGCCAATGAAAGCTTGAGTGACTTGAGGCCATGTAACCAATGAGTCATTCTCAAGCTTCTTCAACCATTGCTTTGCTTTGCCGGTTAAGGAAAATTTGAAGAGGCTTAGACGAATGTAGTCTTGCGAGACTCCATTATGCTTCACAGTAGAGCAATAATCCGTAAAATGTTTGCAAGTGAGCTTGTGGATCCTCGTCCTTTGCTCCACTAAATTGATTCTTTTCTATTAAGCCAATCAAAGCGGGGCGAAGCTCAAAGTCATTTGCTTCGGTAGTGGGTTGAGTTATGGCACTTCTTGACTCAAAAGGACCCGGAACACCATAACTTCTCAAGTCTCTAGGAGTATCCGCCATTGAGCGATCACTATTAGTAGGACTTGATGATCTAGAAGAGTGAGGAGAACTTCCTTGGGAAGTTCTTGGAGAGTTAGCTTCTTCTACTTCTCGTACAAAGTCCTCAATATTGACCGAAGTGGAAGATGATGCTTGTTGAGTTTGTTGTGCGGCTCTAAGCCCTCGCCTTATGGCCTTGACAGTCCTTTCCAACTCCGGATTGTATGGAATCAAAGGAAAGGCACGCCTACTTGGCATAAAAAACTAAGCAAAGAGTTAGCAATAACAAGACAACAAGCAACAAGATGAAATGAAAATAGTAAAAGACTTAGACTCACACAACTTCACAACGTTTTAATGCTAGACGCTATTCCCCGGCAACGGCGCCATTTTTGACATAGGATATTTTGGTCGTTGCAAATCTCCTAATCGTCAAACAAAACCTAACTAAATCACTAAACTAGGTAAAGTGATAAGTAAGGGTCGAGATCCACAGGGAATAGCAAGAAGAACACTAATGTTACTAATTGTTGCAAGCTAAGTCGAAGATTTAGGAAGATGTTTGGTTTACTAAACTAAGAACTAAATTAACCAATCAATTAAGACCTTGGAAAGACACTAAATAATTAGACAAGAAATCAATTGATAAAAACATTAGGAGAAGGGGATAAACACCATCCAATCATAATTTGGGCAAATAGAAGGGCGAAGTATAGGGGAAAGAATCAAGCAACTAATTGAGGTTATTGACTCTTAACGGGTTCTAAGCCCTCTCTCAAGGGTGCATAAAACTACCTAGGTCACACATTTAAGCCACTCTCATGGTCTCAAACATACATCCAAGGATAAGCACAATGTTAATCCACAAAACCCTCACTCAAATCTCACTCTCATGAGCAATTAAGCAAGAAAATAGCATAAACATCAACCTTAATCTCCTGTCTCAATTTGACTAAGGCATCAATCAACAAACATCTAAGTAATCAACTAGAATGCAAGTAGATAATAGTCATGCTATTGATCAATTAATAAGCCCAATCAAACCCCTAACTTCTTATTCAAACACCCAAATCAATCATGGTTGGGTTTTCACCCCAACCCCCAACTAATTAACTACTCACTAATCATCATAATCATCATAGTAATACTAATAAAAGAGAAAAACAAATCAAACATGAACAACTAAAACAATTAACACAAGATTTAAGTTAAGAAACTAAAATCTAAACATGGATTAAACTAAGTAAATAAAATTTAAATAAACAAAAGATAAAAGTATAAAAAGTAGAGAGAAGAAGAGATATTACTTAAACCATGAAGAAGAAATGAGGATCTTGCATAAAAACACAAATTTTTGCCTTAATCCAAGCTACAAAACAATGAAAAGTTACTTTCTCTCTCTAGGGTTTACTTTCTCTCACTAGATTAAGCTAAAAACTCTCTAAAAATCATTTACTGGAATCCCCCGTTTTTACGTCATTAAGCGGATAGAGTATTTATACCCTTACAAAAACGGGGCTAAAAACAGCGTTTAAAGAACAAAAGTCGAGAAATTAACAAGGAGCGCCCGCTCCTTGTTAAATAGGAGCGCCCGCTCCTAACAAAGTTAGGCGATGGAGCGAGTGCTCATGGAGAGCTCCTCGGTCGCTCCATCCCTACTGCCAATAGGATGGCTGCCCAGCAAATGAGGAGCGCCCGCTCCACTGTATAAAGGAGCACCCGCTCCTCTGTATAAAGGAGCGCCCGCTACCTATTAAATGCGTGCCAGGAGCGCTTGCTCCGTGGGAGCTCCTGGGTAGCTCCAAGCTACTGTTTCTTCTTGCGTCCTTAAGTACGTAGGAGCGCCCGCTCCTCTTTCCTTGAAAGCGCCCGCTTGTTTCTTTTCCATGCTAGGAGCTCCAGCTCCTCGGTGGCTCCTTCCTCGCTCCAAGTTCCTGCCTCACCCTGCCATGTATTAGAGCTTGGAGGAGCGCCCGCTCCAATTTTACAAGGAGCGCCCGCTCCTCCCCTGTTTGCTCTTTTCTCCTTAAAAGTTCATACTAAACAATAGCGTTAGTAATCAAAGGGGAGGGGGGAAAAGCTATTGAATCCTACATATCTAACATGCATCGCTAGAAGATGAAAATGAGGAAATTAGAGGGAGAAAATGCATTTAAATTCAAGATTATCGTGCAAAACTTTATTAAAATATGCATATGAGTGAGACTAAATTCTCACTCATCACAGCCGGGAAATTAAATGAAGTTCAAGGTCCACTTATTTTTGGTTTAATTATTAGCCAAGTTAATTAATAGTTGTTCCCTCGCGTGCTTTCTCTCTCTAGATGGATTGGCATGTGTTCCATTTCTCTTTGTTGCACTTATTCTAAAATGGAGGTAACATATTTTAAAGAAGATGGAGACTTAGAGAGAATGAAAGAGAAAGAGTGTGGGTCAAAGATGATTAATTAAATACTGAATCTTTTGACAAAAAAGGAATATAAAATACCGTCGTAAAAAAAGGAACAAAGCATTATTGTGAATAGATCACAAGAAATGAACAAAAAAGAAGAGTGAGTACTACTTTAAGGTTATAAAACGGGTAATCATACAAGAGGATGTTTTGGGTTGCTGTGGCTCTACCTCGCCTTGTTTCTGTTTATTTTTCTTTTGTTGTTTTCATTTGGAAGTTTTAGTCTCTCACTTGCGACAAAAAATACAAAGGTTATCATTAAAGCTAGTTGTAATATTATTTGAGAACTATAGTGAATTCATCTAATATAACCTTGCGTTGGGTCGGCTTAGTTAGTCTTAATAAGACCATCGTGTGTCATTTAGTACGGGGTGTTTGTGGCGGATAAGGTGGAGTTAGCGGCCTTATTAGGTGTCAAGGTGGTGGATATCCATGATAAGTACTTGGGTCTTCCTAAAGTAGTGGGAAGATTGAAGAAGGTAATTACACTAAGGGTGTCCGTGAGAAAGTGTGGAAGCATTTGCAAGGGTGGAAAGGGCTGAATTTATCTAAGGCGGGCCGGAGCATCCGATTAAGGCAATGGCCCAATGTATCCCGACCGACGCGATGAGTGTGTTTAAATTCCCTTTCACTTTTTGTGATGAATTGCGTTCAATGGTATCAAGCTTTTGGTGGGGACAAAAAAAGGGGAAAAGGAAAATTCACTAGTTGGATTGGACGAGTTTGTGTAGTCCTTATGCGGCAGGGGATTGGGCTTTCACAATTTCAAGTGTTTTAACACAACTCTTCTAGGTAAACAAGCCTTGAAGCTTTTGCAATCTCCTAATAGTTTGGTGACTCAAATATTGAAAGCTCGTTATTATGCTAATAATTTGGATTATTTGAATTCCTAGATTGGGCGGAATTGGGAGGTTAAATGGCGTGTAGGTGATGGGTTTGGATACATCGGTATGGTCAAGTCCGTGGATCCCTAGTACTCAATCGCGCAAGGTTATTTCTCCACGAGGCAATGTGATGCGAGTCGGATGGTAAGCACGGCTTCGTCGTCAATACACTCTAATTTATGGAGTAAAATATGGCGGCTATCTAATACCCTTCCCCGTGTTAAGCTTTTCTTCTGGATGGCTTGTCATGGGGCTCTGCCGACACAAAGGCGGCTGAGTAAGCGTGTGTCAAGTATGAAACCATTATGTAACCTTTGTGCGATGGAGGATAAAAGGGAGTTGCATTGCTAGCGAGACTATGTTATTGTAAGGCTTATCAGGGATTCTAGTTGGGTAGGCGAAACAGTGGCAGGGGCGTATCGCATCATTGGAGACTTGGCACTATCGTTTCCGAAGCAACTCGCTCGTCTGGAACATAGGCTTTTGATGACGATATGCTGGGCTATATGGAATGCACGAAAAAGGTGGTTGTTCGAGGGGGAGGTTTGTGATTAGGGATGTCAGTGGGGCGGGTCAAGTAGGAGACCCACGCCCTATCCCGTTCTATCCCGCCCAACTGGGGCGGGGATGGGGATGAAATCGTACCCGTAATGGGTGGTGGAGCGGGTGTGGATCTCATGTTATACCAGCTCCATCCGCGCCCACCCCACTTCTCTACCATCTCATACCCTTTTATCAATTAAAAACATATTAATTATATATTAGAATATTTAATATAAAAATTCATGTTATATACTTATATTATTAATTATCTTATTTTGCACAATGTAAATTTGTAATTTGGGCTTTGACCCATCAGACCATCACCCATAACATGATGAGTTGAAGACTCAAGACTAAATTCTGTCTAATTGTGGTGACTTATTAAATTTTTTTTTTTACTATATTATGCTATGAAGTAGTACTGTCATATTGTTTGACAATTGGGATGATAATTGCAGGTATGAAGTGGGTATGAAGCGGGCTTGGGTACCCATGCGGGTGTGGGCGGGGATGGGTGTAAACACGTACCCGCTGGGGTGGGGATAAGTCTGGAAATTTCCCCCGCAATGGGTGGTTGGGCGGGGATGGGGACTGAAATTTTATGCAAGTGCGGGTGTGGAGGGACCATCCTCCGCACCCGCCCCGCCCCGCCCTGCCCAATTGCCATCCCTATCTGTGATCCCCATCAAACGAAGGCCTTCGTGCATAAACTCATGGCAGAGCTTCATGGAGAAGGTCGACGCTGGACATCATGGAGAGGGCTCCATTAAGCTCAATGTTGATGGGGTGTGTGGAAGGGTTGGGTGCGTCTGCTGGAACAGTTGATTAGGGGCATGGATGACAAGGTGTTGTTGGTTGCGTGGAAGGTGGAGGACTCTTGGGAGCCGTTAATTGCTGTGGGCAAAGGCTATGTTGTTTGGTATTCAATTGGTCATGGAGTCCAGTTTTTCAAAATGTGGTTGTGGAAAATGATTGTCTTCACCTGGTTAACGCTATTTCTTCAAAAGTGCAAGTCGGGAGTAGCTTCCATCTCATTCTTGATGACATTGTTCATGCTAGTAGTATGTTAGATTCTGAGTCTTGGAGCTTTGTTCGTAGGAATGGCAATAGAGTCGCTCACGAGCTAGCTCAATGCTTGCCTTGGGTCTTAGGTATAAATGTTTGATTAGTGAATGTTTCTTCTTATATTGACTCATTGGTTGGATAGTTCTTTAAATGGTATTGTGGGCTTTCCTTCAAAAATAAAACCAATTCTACCCATATTAACCTTTTTTATTAAATATTAATCAAAAAAATTGTACATTAATTGATTAATTGTATTAGCTTTAGCATTTACATGAGCATTAATGAATGAATCAAGTACTTATAAAGTTTAAATATATCATAAATGTATCTCATTCTAAGGTATTTTTCAAACTAATTGTAATGTTACAAAATATTCAAAATTTTGAAGTTTATGTTAAAAAGCTATCATCAATTACCATAAAAAAAAAGCAATTATCATCAATTTACTCAACTTAACTATTTTCAATATTTTTAATTTTGAAATTTACATGTATATTATCTCTCTAAAAAACTTTGTATCTGTAAATGAAAATTTTCAAATTATGATATGGCATGCTGAGTTGATATACTTTATGTTCCCACAGAGTTCCCCTTTTAATATGCATTAGTTTTCTCTCGAGTATTACCCAAGTTTTTATACATAGAATATTACTTCCTGTGTTTTTTAATAGATGCATCATATTGACTGTGCAAACTTGCCGATGCATATCTTTGACCATCAATATCTTTGATTCTATGTTAAAAACTATAAAAAAAAATATTTTAAAATATACATTAAGATTAGCCCGTCAACAACTAAAATTATGACATTTATCTTTATGGATTAGTAATTAGAAATGGTCAAGTTGTTATCTAAATAGTGTAAAATGTCAATATAATGCATCTATTAAGAAATGGAGAAAGTATATTCTTGATAAAGGGTATGACTTTGTTAACATAAATTTCATTTCTTTGAAATTAAAAATCGAATAATAAGGCAAGCTGGGTCATTCGGGTCGAGTATGGGACATGTTACTTTGAGTCGGGTTTGTTTGGGTCTGCGTATTTTTGGTAGGGTTCGGGTCAGGTCGGTTTGCAAATCTATGCGATCGAGGCAAGTTCGGCTATAATTGGTTTTGTTTTCGGTCAAGAAAATATTAGAACTAAACAAATAATTCAAAAATAAAATAATAACTAATATAAAATGTTTTAAGTCAATAAGCATTAATAACAGATGGGAGATAAAATTTAATTCTTTACAAGCATATAAGACATCATACTCCCAAGTGTATCTAAATGTTGGGTCCGGTTCAATAAGTTTTTAGTTCAGCATTTTCATGAATTTGCAAGTTGGTAAGCCCGTTTGTGTAAATTTGGGGGTTTTAAAAGTTAATTTAGTAATCAGAGTTTACGGGTGACATGGAGAATATAATTACTCATTTAAGGTTAGTTTTCATTTATTTGGCTATTTTAGTTAGGGATGGTTTTGACAATTTAACCTCACTTAGGGCTATTTTTTGATTGATGATACTATGATGTACACCGTGGCTTTTCATGTCATAAAAAATCAAATCAATATATATATAGAAAATGACACGTCAGCATTTATTATGCTCTTTTCAAAAAAACATATATGCAACTGTAATGCTTAAAAATTTTCATTAAATACATTTTCTAATATGATACTTTATCCAATACAAAATTAAATGCAACATTTACATATTAAAGTCAAGCTTTACCAATTATGACCACAAATTCTCGAAATAATGTAGGAAAAACTTGTCTAATCTTGTTAAAGACATTATAATTTTGTGCAATTTTAAGATAATTAATATTCATAATTTTACTGTAATATTATAAATATATCAATGGTCTAAGTATGCATTGAAGACCCCAAACATGAGTTGCATTAGTTTTAAAATAAAGAAAATTTTAGTTTAAGAATTTATGACACAATTTTACATAAATCGATAATGCTTTATAAATTTAGATATATGCATGCATTATCGCACGTCCTGTATCCATTGTATTTGTCGTTTTTTGATATGTCAGAAAAATATAATAGGAAAAATTCACAAGAATAATTCGAAGTATGGTTGATTATTTCATAATAATCCCAACTATGAATTCTTCCATAAAAATCCCAACTATTGGATCGGAGTTGACTTAAAAGGTAAAAAATTGATGTGCCAAAGTCTACTTGGGTAGATAGAGGGAGGGACACAAGAGAGGAGCGAGAAAACCGAAAAATAATAATATAAAAACAACTAATAAAATATTTTAATGGACGCTTGAGATCATTTTAGGAGGGTAACCCTCATAGTTAGAATTATTCTAGAATAATTCATAATTGAGATTACAATGGATTAGACCACCCATAATTTGAATTATTCTACCTTTTAACCATTGGCCCACTTTCTCAATCCTCCAAATAAAATAATATCACTCATACTACCTACCAACTCTAACCATTGCCCACAATCTCACTCCACCAAATAAAATAATACTACTTTTACTACCTACGTACTAACTCCCTATCACATCAACTTTTTCAAGAAAATAACAATTGATAAACCAAACAACAACTTATCATCTAAAGCTACGTGCCCTGATAAGTGTCAATAGTAATTTGGGACAGAGGGAGTAGATTAGAATTAAATTTGTAACTTATGCCCTAATGCATAGATACATTTCCCACGTGTAATTGACAATCTCATTTATATATTTTCTTTTGAAAATATTAATTTAACAACTATACATTGTTCACTAAGAAGAGAAAAAACATTATATATTGTTTATAAGTTGGATCTCAGTTCTATAACGTCAATACTCATCTCTATACTATAAGAGAAGGGAGGAGCAACGATGTTCCCCCTATAAAATTACATTTCTAGCCACACTAGAGAAATAATCAAAAAAATCTTCACAATCAATGCAAATCAATGTAAATTTGACAAAATAATTTAAATAAAGGAAGTTCCCAAATAACATCCTAAACAATTCAAATTCAACACAATCATATCAATGTAAATTTGTCAAAATATTTTTAAAGGAAATATACCATAAATTTAAAACAACGCATTCAAAAACATATTGTACAAAGGATTATACATTGAATCTTTATTTTATAAGGGAAGGGGGAGGCTATGGTGTCCCCCCTATTAAATTACTCAAAAGCCCTTATGGTTTTTAAAACTTAAAATATACCCCTTAATATTTATTTATTTTTGGTAAAAAGTAAGAATTTATTACCAAAATCACTAAGCACCACCAGAATTACAAGGCAACAGCCCAACAAGCAACAAGACACAGCACCAACAAAACAACTCAAAACAAAACTACAGACACCAGGGAACAACAACCAAACAAAAACCACAAACCAAATTACATTCTGTCACTCATAGACAGGAGCCAGGCCTTATCAGAATCAGGCCATTTATCAGTAACTAAAGACTTAACTCTAGAACTAACATCATATTTTACCATCCTAATAATTTTATTTGGGTGAATCACAACTTCATTCCACAAAGAGAATTTCTAGGCATACCGGATATAGTAAAAAGCAAGCATAGAAGCGAGCATAACAAAATTTCCTCCGATTCTTGCTTTTATGCTTCCTTCCCCATTTTCCATCCCACATATAAACTCTCTTGGCTAGCAATTTTAAGCCCCACCACTCCAACAACTTACTACATACCTCTCTGCTATAATGACATCCGAAGAAAAGGTGAGTACATGCATCACATCCCCGATCACACGAAGGCGATCCCGATTATTGCAAATGCCACAGCCCCAACTTCTCTCTTCTTTTTTCAACCTTTACCCAAGGCAAATGAGCCAACCAATTAATGAATGCTTCGGAATATTAAAGGAATTCCACACCCAAAAATGCCGAGTTAACTCGCATTAAATCACCTACTAGCCACTCATAGCCGCCTTTAATAGTATACTCACAATCCCTCCAAGCCACTTGTTTTGAGTATAAGCTAGTTTAAATTTGTCTTTAACCTTGCATATGATTTTCCGCCATTAACTAGCTATGGCGGGGACATTATACTCCCACCATGCTTGCTCTTTAACATTAACACGATGAATCCACTTTATCCACAACAAATCAACTTTCCGAGAAACCTGCTAAACGTACTTTCCCATTGCGGCTAAATTCCACACCAGAACAATCCCTAACACCCCAGGCCACCATTTTTCTTAGGCTTCGCATAGATCAACCCAAGCCACAGAGGAGTTTTGTTAAGAACAATTTTTCCTTCCACTGAAAAAGCCCTACACACTTGAGTAATCTTCTGCATTACACCCTTAGGAATCAAGAAAATGCGAGCCCAATAAGTGTGTAAGCTCAAGAGAACAGAACACTAAAAGCACTCTTACCTGCATAAGAGAGGTGTCTTGAGCTCCAACATAAGATTCTTTTCATCATTCTATCCACCAAAATATCACAATCAGCTTTAGAAATTCTTTTAGAAGTAATTGGAATCCCTAAGTACTTAAAAGGAAAGGAACCCTTCTGGAAACCTGAGATCTGCACAATTTTATCCTGAAGTTCAGTATGCACATTTCCAAAATAAACCATTGTCTTCTCATTATTTGCAGAAAGACCAGACACATTATGAAAAGCTTTCAGGGCTCTAACTAGCATCATCACTGAGTTTGCATTTCCTTTGCAAAACATCATCAAATCATCTCGCAAAGACTAAATGGGTGATTTGCATAGGAGCACACCCTGTAATGAAACTCAAATCCTTGCTTCTTACTCATCTTCATAAGTAATTTGGACGAGATATTCCATAGCCACCACAAAATTCAAGGGGAATTGGGTCACCTTGCCTCAACCCTTGTTTCCCTTTAAAAAAACCACACATGACCCCATTAAAGCTCAAAGAGAACCAAAGCGGAGTAGTGATACACATCATCACCCAATGAACAAACTTCTAGGGAAAATTCATAGCAATCAACAACTCTCTAATGAAATCCCAATTCAGAGAATCATAAGCTTTTCTAAGATCAACCTTTATTGTTCATCTAGCAGGCATATTCTTCCTCATATAATGTTTCATTAAATCTTAACACAAAAATATTGTGCATAATAACTCTATTCTCCACAAATGCACTTTGCACAGGGTTGATAATGTGAGGCAAAACAATTTTTCTACAAACCAATTCAAAAAGTCAAAACTAATAGGGATTTGCCCACAAATGTAGAAGATATCTAACAAACATAAATTGATTAAAATATTTGTAATAAACTTGAATTAGCAATAAAAACGAAGAAATAAAAAAAGTAATCAAATCGAAAAACAAATAAATAAAAATAAAATTCAAACTTAACAAAATTAAAATACCTGATGTTCTTATGTCCATTTTTTAAATGATATATTAATTGTAAGTGCATACTTTGTTTATCATATTGAAAAACATTTGTCAACTTACACTATTATAAAAAGTTTTTGACGCATGTATCGCACTCATATAAAGTTAGTTGTTTGAGAATACTAAGTCCGACCCAAAAAAAAATTTGTCGCACGCATCGTGTGCATAGAAAGCTAGTAAAATAAAATTCGAAGTGTGTTATCAAAGTATATTATCGGTAATATTTTATACAAAAACATGATGAATGATTTATAATGTATTTAGAAATATATATTCTTTATTAATAAAATAAGACTCTTTAATCTATTAAATCATCGAATCATCAAATAGTTTCGACTCCAACTATATCCTTAGAAACTACAAAAGGTTAATTAGTAACATATTTATAAAAAGTGTTTATACATTATATACGATTGGTTGATTCAAGTTATTTAGGTAGTACTTATAAGATAGCACAATAAAAACCAATAGAAGTTTTCTAAAATGCTATAAACAATATAATTACCGAACAAAATTAACGAGTTTACTACGAAAAGAATAACAAAAAAAAATCTATCGCAATAACAAAATAATTAAAGACGCATCGCGTGCATAGATTCCTAGTTAAATATTAGGATTTTTTTAATCCATAACTACCTTTAGCAACTTTTTTTGCGAGAACTACATTATTTACAAAATTTTGTACAAAACTACCTTTATTACGATATTGTTTGTTGTCATTCCCCTAAAAACATTTCCGATGTTTGATTGTAGTTTCACGTGAGTAAAACCCATGCAAGTGCACATGACATTATTTTCTTATTTTATTCTCCTCTTTCATAACGCAAGCCAAGGTAGTTTTGTACAAAAATTTGTAAATAAGGTATTTTTGCAAAAAGAGCATAAATAAGATAGTTATAGACAAAAAAAATCCTAAATATTATAATTTGACGTGGTTATCGATATGGGAAAAAGGTTTTCCCTGAAAAGGAAATATAGAATGCATTATTGCGATACCATGGCACCACAACAACTGTCGAGAATTTATTAGATAAAATCTAAATTGATTGGATATCTTCAGGCGATGTTAGTGGTCAGGAATCGCTAATTATGAATCTTTTGTCTCTTCTCCTCGGCTATATTTGCATGACAGTCTTAGATTGCTATCTATAGAAAGCTGGTTCTTGGGCCGCGAGAGCTTTGGTTGCTACTAGAAAGTTCGAAATACTCCTTTTTATCTTTACAGTTAGAACTTGCGTCGTTTTGACTTTCCCTTTGTCATTGCATAATACTATTTTCAGTCTCTCCTTCAAATTCTAGCCTCCACTCAAATTATAGCCTATTGGTTCTACTAGATGAAAGCCCAAATTTTGTTAGTTTCTTTGCTGTCGCCTTAATTTTAAGTTTTATTAGTTTTTAGTTTTTTCTTAAATAGTTTTCTTTCTTCTTTGAGGAATTTTTCCATCTATATGATGATTTTATCCAGTGTCACTTTTAAAATCATGGTTTGTTTTCAGTTTACAAAATTAAATATATAGGTAATCAAAGAGTCTTGCATACGGCCTACTACACTTATAAATATAGGTGAGGCCGCGCAGCTTGCCCTGTCAACCCGTCACCCCCATTTCTTTTAAAAGGTCACATTTAACTCGTTTCATCTAATCGAAACTTTTGACAAAAGTGTTGGAAAGATATCGAGCCAAATTTTCGTCTTAAACTTGAAGTTTAATTTCCAAAGATATTAAGTGTACTTGTGAGATATGACCTTTTGAAATTGACCACCTTGGCATAAACCCAAGAGTAACTTCATGAATAATCGGAGTTACTCTATGAGCAAATGAAGTTCTTGTATGAATAAGTGGTTACTTCTAATAATATAAGGGTGTTACTCCTATAAACAAATGTGGTTACTTTTATAACAAAATCAATACTAATCGCTTACTCTTATGAACCGAATAAAGTTACTCGTATGAAGAAATGGGGTTACATTTGAACAATTGGGGTTACTTCGTATGATTAAATAGGGTCGTCGTATGATTAAATGAGGTTGCTCGTATGAATAAATGAGGTTACTTTTGGAGACAATTGGGGTTACTCATATGATTAAATAAGGTTATCATATAATTAATCGAGCATGTATGAAGAAATGGAGTTACTTGTGTGAATTATTGGGGAGTCACTCATATGATTAAATAGGGTTGTCGTATAATTAAGTGAGGTTACTCGTATGAAAAAAATGGGGTTATTTTTATGAACAATTGGGTTTACTCGTATGATTCAATAAGGTCGTCGTATGGTTAAGTGAAGTTAACCGTATGAAGAAATGGGGTTACTTTTGTGAACAATTGGGGTTACTCGTATGGTTGCTCGGAGTATGGTCTCGACCTCACCAAATGCAACCCAAACCGTTTTTTTGCGGTTTGGGTTGGTTTCTTGGTTTCAAAATTGTGGGTTGGTTTGTGATTTCAAGCAAAACTGCGATTTGCGGTTTGGGTTGGGTGATGTATCATACTTTTTATATAGTTTTTAAGTGCATTTAGGTTGCATTTTAGAGCATTTAGTTTCATATTTAGGTTCATTATTGCATTATATTCTTAAGTTCTGCTATTCTACTCCTATATGGTATGTTTACTTGTTTTTGATGACTTTTAGGTAATGAATACATATTTGGAGTATGGTTAGCTAAAATTGAGTATTAGGAGCATTTGGAAGGAAGGTACATTGCATAAGGATCATTTGGAGTATACATAGTACGAGTTTGAGCGAAAACAAAGCGAAAATAATTAGAAGAAATGTGTAAAAGGAGTCACGTCTACTCTTATGACCATAACTTATGATGTACTTTCGAGAATTGAATAATTCCAGCAGATTTGGAAACAATACTTGAAGAGCTTTCCAACGATAGGTGGCACGCTCCAAGGAAACTTCTAGTCAAGAAATTATGCCTTTTAGAAGTTCAAACTGTTTTTGCTGGAATCTGTTTTCCTACGTGCGGGTCACTAATTCCGCCCATTTAATGAATATTTCGACTTTCCTTATCTTGTAACTTACTTTCCTAGTGTTATTAGGTTACTTAATATTTTTTAGATTAGGAAAGATTATATGCTTGTCTTTTCTCTCATTACGTTATTTTAGTTCTAGGCATGGAGATTTTTTCTATTCCTCCCGAGCAATTTTTATTTCGAGCAATTTTTTATTCCGATCAATTTTTTCTTTTCCTCAATATGAGAATGAAGTGTTTTGGGAAATACTATCATAGGCTTGGAGATTTTGTTGGTCCTAATCTTGGAATTGAACTATGGGATATGTGCCTAGTTATTTATGAGGGGTTAAATGAAGAGACTAGGATGGTGGTAGAATCTATGTCTAATGGAGGATTTCTATTTCAATCACCTGATTATTGTTGGGATTTAATTGTGTGGTTGGCTAGGGATACTTACGAGTGGGAGATGTCTTCATATGCTCTTTCACCCCAAACTTACATGGCACCACCTCCTTATTGTTCTAATTGTCAGTCTATTCTCATGATATATCTTCGTGTTATCCGACTTTAGTAAATGGCTTTGACCCCTCTTCCCAATATGAATGTCAATCAAGCTCAAAATTCTAGCTCAAAGCCGTTTATTTATGATGATGATGAGGGGTGGATAATAAATGAGAGCTATTGGGATGATAAAAAGATTGAGAGAAAGACCAATGTGATGGATGTTTTGCACGATGAAGAAACCATGGTTGAAATTTCCTCTTTAGAGGAAAGTTTAGTTGAGAGTGAACCGATATATGAGTCTTTATCGGTACCACCTCCATCGTTTTTGAGTCTCATGTTCCATTTTCTTAAACAATTGACCTTATTCCTCCTTCTCCTATGTTATATCCTCCATCATTCCTTCTTTCACCCCTTTTGAATGACTCTTATGATCATGTAACTAATGTACACTTAGTTTCTTTTCTTCCTTTTGAGTCATGTAAAAAGAATAACGTTTTTCTTGTAAATATAACTTCTCCTTTAATTTTTTTTTATAGTTATCATAATTTCCATAAATTTTTCGAACTAACCTTTTTCATTTTTCCTTTTTACTCTTATATAATATGCTCTGAGATGTTTGCGGGAACATACGATAAGCTTCTTAGAGCATTGAGTTGTTCCCGCTTGGTGTGCTAATCTTAAACGGCCATGCAAGACCTAAATTTGCGCTTCTGGGAACCCGAGTTTTACCTTATTCTCTCTCTTTTTCCTTTACTTTTTATTTTGGTTTTTATATATGTTTCATCTTTTTTTTGAGTGATTTTACTCACTTTGGTGCGTTTTTCGTGTTTGTTGTAGGTGGAATGAGATTAAAAAGGAAAAAAAGATGTTTGTCGAAGTTTTTAATAGCCTTACCCGACAAGCAAGCGAATTTTGGAGAAGTTTGGAGAATTTCAAGAAAAAAACTGCTAAGTGTTTCTTGCCCGATCAACCGAAGCGACTCCGCCTAACCGCAGGGCGGTGTTTGGCCCGACATGGCGAATTTTTGCTCCGACCGAGCGACGTAGAAAATTCAAAAATTTTGGCTAAGTCATCCTTCGTCCTCTACCGCTTCACTCCTTCTCCTCTCATCACCGCCCAACCACACCGGCGCCGGCCACCACCCTCGCACCCCACCACAAGATGCACCATCCTCACCCCCGCATAATAACCCAACACCACACCGCCCTTCTTCTCCCTTCTTTCACTCGCGAACCACCCCTCGCTATCCTCTCTCGCCTGCCCGACACCATACGGTCCACCGCACCCGCGCTTCACCACCATCAATCGCCTTGCCCTTACGGCTTCTTAACGCCGCTCCGCATCACCATCAAATCCGACTCATCCCACCCGCCTTTTCCCTCCAACCTTCTCTCCCTTCTCCCTTCTCGTTTCTTTTCTTTTCCTGGTTTATTTTTTTCTTTATTTTTTATTTTTTAATTTTTTAAATTTATTTTTCCCACTAAACTCCTATTTCTAATTATCCTTTTTTAACTTTTGATCAATGGTTGTTATAGGATTATGTCATGTAGGTACCAAATTGGTCCAAGTTCGCCTTCGAGACACATTACTGCATGATTTTTTAGCACATTTGACTCTTCTCCCAATTAATTGGGTAGTAAGCATCTATTTTCACTTGTACCAGTTGTTGATGTTTATTTCGAATTTTTGCTTGAATTTTTGTTTTGATGCCATCTTGTTGGGAATCTTTTGAACACATTGATTGAATTATTGGTTTATTGGATTGTCTGAGTTTGTGTGTAGTTTCGGTGGTGTGTCAGGGGCTCTTGGTAAGCGACTTTAATTTGGTGATTTGGTGATCTTAGGGTTTGGTTTTGGTTCCTTCTCTAATCTTGTTTTAGCAAGTGAGGACAATGCATATTCTAGCTTGGGGAGGAATATTCTATCCTTTATTGCTTTCTAGCTAGTGTAGATTTCATTGCTTTTCGTAGGATGTTGCACGGCTTATACCGCTCACTAGGAGCTGGAGTTTAATTTACGTGCAACCAAAAAAATGTACTCGCTTTCTTAGTTGCATTTGCATATATATTCTTCTCATATTAGACTTCATCTCGTTTAGTTGCATCTATGGGACTATTGCCGACACTTTTGAGAACTTTGTTGATATTTTACTACATTTACTAAGCGTCACTATCTTGTTCATGATTCTTCATAGCACGATTGTTTCGCAATTGATTGATTGTGGTAAGATTGATTGATCTCTCTGTGGCTCGATTTAACGTTATTATGCAGACACGCTAACCTAAGTGAGCTTTTGTGCCTATAAACTGACGTATTTGTATCAATTATGTTCATTCATGTGTGATTAGTTCCTCAGTTGTTGCGTTGATCTTGACTTTGACTTGGCACTCCTTGATATTTGATAGTGCATACATTTTGATATGATTGAGGCGTTTCATTTCATGATCTTAGCTCCGTAGTTATTCTTGTTTTCATATCATCCTTCCTCTAGCCCCGTTGAGCCTTTCATACCGTGTTTGATCTTTACCTATATTACAAGCCCTTGACCTCATTTGATTATTGTCCTAAGCCTAACTTGAGGGAGCGAGTGTTTTGGTTCGGTTTGTATTGAATTAAAGTGTTATATTTGTGGTTTAGATGGATGGAAAAGTATGTTTAGTGAGCTTGGAAATTGAATTGAAAGTGTGAAAAAGAAATACAAAATGAGAAAAAAAAGTGAAATGAAATAAAAAAAAGAAATGAAAAAATTGTGAATAAAGTGAAAGAAAGGGTTTATCTTGAATTGTTTGAGCAAAAGCATTGTTGATTATATATTTGGAGATTATTGGTTGTTGCGTGGAGTTCTTGTGACCTTTCTTGGTCATGTGATCAGTTATATAATGCTCCCCCCTTCTTGTTTTTCCACCACAATTCCCAAATTATTTTCCATACCTTTTTCCTTAGCCCCATTACAAACCCTAAAAGTCCTCTTGATCATTATGTATTATATTGTTGAGTAAAAAGTGAGTCAATAAGTTAAAGTTAAAGAGTATATGCGTCATACGAGTCGACTTATTTTAGGTTGAGTGTCATTATTTATCCTTTAAACACATGACCGATTTGAGTGCACATAACTATAGTGAGGTCTCGTAGGTTTTGTTAAGTCCAACTTGGGGGAAAATGGTTTGTCGCATGATTGGAGAGTCGATTGCAATACATGACATGCTATGCGGCTTGTTTGAGATTGTTTTGATACTTGTTTTGTGTAGTGATTATATCTCTTGTGTTTTCATATGAGTGTTTGGCCCTTTGTAGTCCTATATTGTAGGTTGTCTTACCATCCCAAGTCTATGTCTTATTGCTTGAGGACAAGCAATGGTTTAGCTTGGGGGAGTTTGATGTATCATATTTATATATAGTTTTAGGTGCATTTAGGTTGCATTTTAGAGCATTTATGTTCATATTTAGCTTCATTATTGCATTATATTCTTAAGTTCTGCTATTCTATTCCTATTTTGTATGTTTTCTTATTTTTGATGAATTTCAGGTATTGAATACACATTTGGAGTATGGTTAGCTAAAATTGAGGATTATGAGCATTTGGAAGGAAGGTACATTGCATAAGGATCGTTTGGAGTATACATAATACGAGTTTGAGCGAAAACAAAGCGGAAAATCATTAGAAGAGATGTGGAAAAGGAGTCACGTCTACGCTTATGACCATAACTTCTTATGTACTTATAAGAATTGAATAATTCCAGCACATTTGGAAACTAGACTTGAAGATCTTTCCAACGATAGGTGGCACGCTCCGAGAAGACTTTTAGTCAAGAAGTTATGCCTTTGGAAGTTCGGATTGTTTTTGATGGAATCTATTTTTTGTATGTGCGGATCACTAATTCCTCCCATTAATGAATATTTCGACTTTCCTTATCTTATAACTTACTTTCCTAGTGTTATTAGGTTACTTAATATTATTTAGATTAGGAAAAATTATATGCTTTCTCTCTCTTCTCTTATTACGTTATTTTAGTTCAAGTTTTAGATTTCTCCTCTTCTTTTTTCTCTCTAGTTCTAGTTTTAGTTTTCTCCTCTTCTTTTTTCTCTCTAGTTCTAGTTAGTTTTCTCCTCTTCTTAATATTAGGTTTCTCTCTCTTCTCTTATTACGTTATCTGATGATTAATTGAACTATTAGTGGTATTTTGATTGATTTTGAATTATAAATATGGTGAACCGTTACCCTAGATCCTTTTAGTTTGATTTTCATATTTTATTAGTTTAGAACCTTAAATCTTAAATTTTTGATCTTGTTTAGTTTCTTTATACCTTGGAAGCTATATTAAAACAACTATCTCTCTGTGGATTCGACCCCACTTACCCTACTATATTGTTAGAAGGTTTTGCAGGAATTACTTTTGACAGGTGTACGACGCTATTATTGGGGTTTGAATCTTCGTAAGACCAAACCGCTCTATAAACCGCAAACCTATTTATATATATAAAAAAATTAATTTACATTGAATATTTGGACTTTTTGTATTTGATTATCTAGTTTTAGCGAGAATGTATTAGGTTTACATCGATTTTGTACCACATATTTTAGTCATTTATGAGTTACTTTTCCAACAATGTAGCTTTAACTATTTTCCAAAGAACAAGTTTACAAACCTTTTTACCAAAGTCCATAGATATAGAAAAAATCGTAAAACAACATCGCGCTAAACAATCCACAAATACAGAAAAAATGGTTACAAACTCATATCGCGGATGAAAAATGGTTAATCCGCAAACCGGACAGCACCAAACCGTTTCACGTGGTGCGGTTTGGTTGGTTTTGGCAAAAGTGCAAGTGCGGTTTGATTTGGAAAAATGTCAAACCGCATATTTGCGATTTGGTTTGGATTTATCCCAAACCGCACCAACCCAACCCACTAACAATCCCTAGTTACTTATGTGATTAAAGAGGGTTGTCGTATGGTTAAGTGAGGTTACTTGTATGAAGAAATGAGGTTATTCATATTAATAAATGAGGTTTTGTTGCTAGAATTGATTAAATAGCATCATCGTATAAATGAATGAGGTTACTCTTATGAATAAATGAGGTTACTCGTATGAATAAATAAGGTTATTCATATTGATAAATGGGGGCTATTTTGTGAACAATTGGAGTTACTCGTATGAATAGATAAGGTTACTCGTATTTGATAAATAGGGGTTATTTTTGTGAATGATTGGAGTTAGTCGTACGAATAGATAAGGTTACTCGTATTGATAAATGGGGATTACTTTTGTAAACAATTGGAGTTACTTCGTATGATTAAATAGGGTTGTCGTATAATTAAATGAGGTTACTCTTATGAATGAATTAACGGTTTTTCACCAAATATCCACGACAAATAAATTTATGCACTCAAATACCTTCCACCTTTAAAAAAAATTCACCACATACCCCAAACATTTCAAAAAAACCAAAAATGCCCTTTTGGCTAACGGACGTTAGTGCTCCGTTAATTAATTAACTAATTAACCAAAAAACCCTAATTAAATCCTAATTAAACCCTAAAACTCTAACTAACCCTAAAACCTAAGACACTCTCTCTCCTAACCAACCCCTGCCCACTATCCCCCCCACCTCCCTCCCACGCTCTCCCCCAACCCCAACCCCGGCCCCCTCCCCCTCCCCACGGCCCACGCAGGGGCCCCCTCCCCCGTCCCCGCCGCCGAGGACGCTCCCCCTCCCCTCCTTCGTATCCATGGCCCCCTCCCCGCTCCCCCTCCCCTTCGAATCACGCAAAATCGCTCCCCATCCTCTTTCATTTGGCTTCTTTCATCTTTGATTTCTCTCTCCAAAATTTCATCTTTTTTGTTCATCATAAACTATATTGGATCTTTATTTAAGTTGTTGTTCTTCAAATCACGACCCGATTTACTCCAATCTCATAAAAATATAATCTTGATTTTGGGAAGATGATTGCTCAACTTTGACTCTACTTGAATGGCACGAGGAAAGGAGTAAGAACTCCGATTTAGACGGTATAGTAGATTAATTTCATCAATTCTTCTATTTTTTAACTTTGACATGCTATAAAATGTTGAATTTTAATTATATTTTTTGGGTTTTGGGTTTTGTATGCATGAGATTTAATGGTGCAAAGTGGGTGTTTTTCTTTTAATCTAAAGTTTAAATCTTTACATAATACAGGATTAATTCTTCGTTTTTTGGGGTTTAATTTTAATGGGAGTCAGAGAACTTGCATGAACACATCTTGCGGGATACGGGGGAGGGGGAGCGTGAGGGCTGCGAGGAGGGCGAGGTGCGAGGGCGGGGCGGGGGACCCTACGTGGGGGGTTGCGGGGAGGGGCAAGTGGGGGTGGTGGGACGGGGGGTGGCGCGAGGAGAGGGGGGGGGAGGGGGTTGGTGGGGTTGGAGTTGTGGGGGTGGGGGGTGGTGGGGGGTCAGGGGTGGGGCTGCTGGGGGAGGGTATGTGTGGGGTGCGCCGGGTGGGGGAGGGGAGGGGGAGGGGCTGCGTGAGGCTGCTGGCCGGGGAGGGAGGGGGTGGGGGGCCGGGTTGGGTGGTGGTCCGGTGGCTCACAGGGTTGGGGAGTGGGGTTGGGTTAGGGAGAGAGTTAGGGTTTTTAGGTTTACTTAGGGTTTAGTTAGGTTTTAATTAGGGTTTTTTGGGTTAATTAGGATTTTTTTTTAGGATTAATTAGGGTTAATGACTAACTAGTTAACTCAGTTAGTCAATAAAGGGCATCTGGTGAATTTTTTTTAAAAGTCGGGGTATATGGTGAATTCGAAAAAAGTGGGGGTGATTTGGTGAATAAATTTATTTGTCGAGGGTATTTGGTGAAATAACCGATGAATTAATGAGGTTACTCATGTGAAGAAATGGTGTTACTTTATTTGACAATCGAGGTTACCTTATGATTAAATGGGTTCGTCGTATAATTAAATGAGGTTACTCATATGAACGAATGACATTACTCTTGCAATCTGGCTTTTGTAAGCTATTTTCGTGTTGCGTCGCGCATCCTAGTGCACTTCACGCAACGCGTCTCGAGCCGTTTTCATTCGCTGCTTATTCTTTTATTTTTGATGAAATTTTATCTTTTGAAGTCCAATCAGCTATATTTAGGAATAAAATTTGATTTTCGAAACATCTATTAATTATCAAGAATGATTAATATTTATTGAAAATACAATTAATTAGGCTTTTTTTTTTAAACAACGATCGGAAATAAAATTAATTATGATGAATAATTAATTGGCCTCTAAAAAAGGCTCAAATTTGTTTTAAACAAAAAAATAGACTTGATGTTCGTAAATGATTTTAGGCTTAGCTTTTCACATTGCAGCGCTTCCTTTGGACCGGACCCATTAGGATGATGGTATATTTACGTTTGGGGCTAATGGGGATACATGATTATGTGTCTACAATTATCATTATACCAATTCTCTATTTTTTAATTAGTTTTTCTATATGATATATGATAACGTAACAAATTGCACCCCATACATGGAATGTGTAATTATAAGACTAATTCAATTAAAATACATAATTGCATGTTAGGCTAGCTAGATACCGTGACCTAGCCCTTTTTCCTCTCCACCCCTCATCATCACTCCTCGAGCCTTCTACATCTTCAAGGGCTAGGGATGGCCATTTATGTTCATACCTAACTGTTTCCTTTTCATTTTTTACGCTATTTTTTTTTCCTTTTTTCCTTCGTGTTTATGTTTAATAAGTTAGTCTCTCTTTGGGATAATTTCTCTCTCCTTGTTTTGGGAGTTTTTATCATCGGGTTTGTACGGGATTGTAACGAGATATTGGTTCTTCAATTACAATCGAGTTGAATTAAATCCAATTCTAGTTTGAAAGCAGGATCGATCATCAGCTCCCTCATAGAAGGTTACAAAGCGGATGCGAAAAACGACTTGTTGTAAAGTGTTAGATCCAATAAACGATGTGGTTTTGTCATATTGGGATTATGTTTATTTCAATTTGATATGTATTTGTTAGTTTTTTAATTTTATTATGGGATGTCGGTATTTATCTCAAATCACGATAAGCCGACATTTCACTTAAAACAAATTAAAAATGCATAATGATTCACGGCTGTCATTCATTTATAATTCTTGCCATGTAAAACCTTTCTGAAAGTAAAATAAGAAAATGAGTGATCATAAAATTCCCACCTCCTAGTCGTGTAATTTCCAAAGTTGATTCTTATTATCCAAGCTCTCCGTTGGGTTTGTACTTTGTTGTGGTCGTTTCTATTAGTAGCATAGCTATAGGAAGCAACGATTTAGTGTTTACCTTCAAGATCCGCATTCTTTTTCCAACTGTCTACATTGAGGGACTGGGGCATTAAATTATGGTTGCGTGGCAGCCATATCAATAGAAAACAGCTTGCATCAAATGTAATTAAAGCAGGATGGTAATTGGGCGGGGCGGGTGCGGAGGATGGTACGCCCGCGCACGTTCTTTTCTATCATTAAAAGTACAATCTCCTTGCCCAGGTCATTGTGGAAAATTCCACATCCATCCGCCCCCAACGGGTACGATTTAAACCCATTCCCCCACCACCCGCATGGGTACCGCACCCGCCCCGTGCACCAATTAGGTACTCCCTTATTATCGCTGCACCACTTGTAAGGGTATTCACACCCACTTTGTATCCGCGTCATACCCACATGTTTATATTTTGCAAGATAAATTTTTTAATAATATAAGTATATAAATAGAATGTTAATAATAAATATGCTCACGGGCGGGCGGGGTGGGGAGCGGGAGGCCAGGCGAGGGATAGGGCGGGAGGCGGGCGGGGGTGGGCGGGTATAAACGTAAAATCCACACCCGCTCCACCACCCATTGTGGAGTATGATTTTAATCCCCATCTTACTTGACCCGCCCTCTTTTGCCATCCCTAGTAATTCGATTATCATTAACCAAGTTTTAAATATCTTAATTAGAATAAAGAATTTTCTCGTAATAAAATAGAAATTGATTGCTCGAATATGACTTAGTTATCGTCTAACTTTGTGGGTTTTTAGAAATGTAAATCAGCAAAGTATGCATTTATTGCTAATTTGTTTCCAGATGTAGGGTTTTTGAAGGAACTTTACTATGCCTTGTATATTTATATTGTTTTGAAATGAATGACTATGCCTTGTAAAACTTTGAACAAGATCAAGACATAAAAATTAAAATCTTGATGGGTAGCAAGGTAAGAATTTGAGAATCTTCCCGTGTAATAGATCCACGTGAAAGTCATTTCATATAGAAAAAAAATGTATAAAAGCCAAGGTAATATAATAAATTCGATTATAAGTTTATGCGCACGAAAGTTAACACAAAACCTAATTAATTAGTATACTTCCATTGACAAATCAATTTATTATGAATTGGTGCTAGGCTTAAAATTTGTTTCATTTCTAGATGGTGAGACTTGTTCTACGCATATATCATTGTGGAGTTGAAAATATGATAAACAGTCTAGGTATCTATGACAAAAGCATGTATTGATCGATATTATTCATGTTTAGTAATTGTTTATTATTTTTACTCTTTAGTTCCTAATTATTTTCAACCCTTATAAGAATGTTAAGGTTGCAAATATCTTTTCTCTTCTATATGATTCACAAGTTTCAAACATACCAAGTAGAATAATATAAGATTATATATTAATGTCTTATCATGAACAATTTTTATTTTTGTAACCGAAGTTAGGCTACTCAATCCAACGCGACGGTTAAGAAGAAGCCGGCGAGAAAATCCAACGAGATGAGGATGGTAATAGAAACCCGATGTGACCGCTAAACAACAACAATAAGCGGGAGCAGAAAAGTGCTTTGCTTGCAGCGGTTGATTGAACGGGAATATTGGGGTTTTGGAATTTTTTTAGGGTAATGTTGTTAATTGTGTGCGTGAAGTCGTGAGGCTGATCATCATGATGAGGCTGTGAGAGAGAGAGAGGGAGTTTTAAGGGGTTTTTTTTTTAAACTTTTGGCAAAATAGAGGAAGAAACCAGGAGATATAGCGCACCTATTAGTGAAATAAAGTGTCGCTATATGCTATTGCAACGGATATTGAATAAACGTTGCAATAGGTTTAAAAAGTTGTTGCATTTGAACACTCTAATGCAACGGTTTAATATACCCATTGCAATTGAGCGTTGCACTAGGAAGAACCGTTGCAATTAGCATGCCACTAGTATAAACCATTGCAATACCCTTTGTTGCTTTAAATATGTCGTTGCTTCATAGTGTTGCATTATGGTAACCCGTTGCATTGTAGTGTTGCATTTGCTTTAAAATGTAGTACCTAGTCTTCGCCCCCGGATCCAGTCGGGTTGGACCCACTTTAGATGATTTTATGTTCGTT